>CM042015.1:93438249-93475749 GCA_023525715.1 Cichorium intybus
CCAACCCAACGCACTAACCAGTGGCCGACCAAAAGCAACCCGACACCCGCACCTTCGCGACGCGACGGCATGGCCTGTCGCGACGCGATCCCTGTTCATCAGCAAGTATAAATTGAAGCTCAACCTCTTGCCATTCCAGAGTGTAGAAAATAAAACCTTACACCACATACTCATATACTCTCCAAGAAACCCACGACCAAACACCTCAAGACACTCAAATCTCTGAACTTATCAACGAGAACCAAACCGCAAAACCGCAAGAATCAAAACCTTCTACCCAACACCAAACAAAACTTCTACCCGACACCTACAAAACCTCTACCCGACACCAACAAAACCTCTACCCGACACCTACAAAACCTCTACCCGACACCAACAAAACCTCTACCCAACACCATACAAAACCTTCTACCCAACACCAAACAAAACTTCTACCCGACACCTACAAAACCTCTACCCGACACCAACAAAACCTCTACCCGACACCTACAAAACCTCTACCCGACACCAACAAAACCTCTACCCAACACCATACAAAACCTCTACCCGACACCAAACAAAACCTCTACCCAACACCATACAAAACCTCTACCCGACACCAAACAAAAACTCTACCCAACACCATACAAAACCTATACCCGACACCAAACAAAACCTCTACCCGACACCAAAACCTCAAACCTCTAAACAACCTCTACCCGACACCAAAAATCACCAAAACCTCATCTTACCGTAAAGATCAAGAATCGAAGCTTCAAAGAAAATCGTCATATTCATCTGCTATCGATAAGTTCTTTTGAAATTATTTGTGTCGTTATTGATTTATTCAAACTGTTATAAATCAACTGTACCAAATATCCAATACATCCGAATTGAACCTTGACAACGAAAACATATGAGGACTGTATTTAACCGAGACATCTAACTTCTAACTTCTAACTTCTAACCTTTTTATTTATTGTAAAAACACTTTATCGTTGATAATGGCGTTTATTACAACTAACCTCTAACTTCTAACATTTACTTTATTTACTGCTTTCTGTCTATTTAAATACTGTCTAGTTTAGATTTACCGCTTTATCTTATTCCGCAACTCTTATTTATTCCGCATAATATAGATATAATACATATCTGTCACACGGTAATAGGCTTAAAAACCTTGTTCGTGGAGATCGGTTATATCTAATTTTCAACAATTGGTATCAGAGCTTGTGTGATTTAATCTGAAATTTTTGTCGTGAACTTTTGTGTAGCGTTTTTATAAACCACCAATAAGTTTCCTTTAAAAATTTCATCTTAATATCACTTGTTCATCAAAACAAAAAAAAAATCTTAAAATATTAAAAAAAAAAAAAGGATCAACCCAAAAATGTCTTCCACAACCTACTCAAGAGCTCCATATGTCATCGATCAGGTATGGTCTATGATCTCAGATCTCGGTCTTTCAAAAACACCATTTGAGTCCCACATGACTAAGATTGAGAACAGTTTGAAAGCTGATCTCAAACTATATCATGACACAATAGTCAAATCTGATATCTGCAAATCTGAATTACAAACCTTGCAACTCAGATTTGGAGAATCAACAAGGACTAGAGACAAACTTGAAAGAGACGTCGAACGAAAATCAGAAGAATATAATCACGTCTTAGATCAATTAAATGAAGCTCTAAAACAAAAAAAGGACTTAGAAATACAAAATCAATCTGTTTTTCCATCTGAAATAAAAGATGCCCTAGAAATAGAAGTCCTTCAGTTAAAAATAAAAATTCAAGATTTAACTGACAAAAACACTGGTTTGATTCTAAAACTAGATGATTTTTCAAAACAAATCAAATTTCTTGAATCCGAAAATCAAAGATTTCAAGGAAAACTGGATTCTATCAATCTTGCTAGAAAGCTAAGTGATGATATTTTCATCAAAGCGACATCCTTAGGATCTGGCAAAATCGATACAAATTACAGACCTGGATTAGGAAGAGAATCCTTCGAAATCGAACAAGCCAAACAAGAAACCAGGACTAATAGTGAAAACTCTGAATCAACTCTAACAGATCCATCCACATCTGTTAATGAGGAAAATTCAGACAACGAAACAGTTATCAACTGTAATCCAGATGATACTGATTTCACTGTTTCCAAAAGATCTTTCACTAATAGGTCTTCAACCCACCAAACCCAAAAGAAACCATTAAAACCAGCCTTCTTGCCACAAAAACAAACATTTAATCAAAAACAAAAACCGTTTCAAAAACCAATTCAAAATCGCTTTCAAGAGATAAACTTCAATCTCCCAGGGAACTTTCAGAAACCATCATTTTACAAAACTCCATTCCATCATCATAATGTTTTCCAAAATCATCAAAATCCCAGATACAAAGAAAGGTTATCAAACAAATCTTCACATATAAAATACCTTTCACAAAATCAAAGACCATTTCAACTTACAGGTTTTCAAAAACAAATCTTAAATTGGGAAAATCTGATAAGTCAATTCAAGCCTCAACCACTTCGTCCAATTAACAGAAACCATAACGATTTCAAATCACCGAAAACCATTAACAAATCAGGACCCACCATGGTTTGGGTACCTAAACTTTCTGTCTAATTGCAGGCACTTTGTGCTGGAGAGCCCAAGGATGATACATGGTATATCGATAGTGGCCGTTCCAAGCATATGACAGGAAACCAGAGATTTCTACAAGACTTCAAACCTACACTACCTCCGATGCAGAAACTTCACAATCAAACCAAAATGATGCGGATCCAGTCGAGGGGAAACCACCAAAACCAGAACTCTCCTAAAACACCCCAATCCACCTGTCCAAATAATCCCAGTGCATCATTTATGGGGGAACTCTCGTTACCCCATTCTCACCTCCAAACCAAAATTTACCAAAAACATTCAAATAACCAAATTTTTCAAAAACATCCACATATTCAAAAATCACAAAAATTGAATAAAGTTTTATCCTTTTAAAAGCTTTTATAAAACCATGTGATTAACATCTTCTTGACTAAATTTTCAGATACTTATGCTCGATGAATGTTCTCAGTAATATTGATTCTTAATTAAAGAGAAGGTTCAAATTTCAAACATTTCCGTTATGTACATTCTCCTATTCCCTTTGAATTTATTTCAATTATAACGATTTTATCTATTAAGGGACATAAGATCAGGAGATTCAGATGAAAACCAAACCCATGTGAGAACTTGTGCCTCGTCTTTAACTGCTAAGTGAAATTCATTTCTGTGAGCAAAGGTGTTTTCATTATGACTTATAGGATTTATACTCTTATACCGTGATGCTAGTCTCATTTTTGCTTAGATATCAAAATGACCAGGGACGATACTTTCATTTTCTTATATATTAGACAAACTGTCTATTATATCACCTATCCCTATCCTCAATCAAACCACTTCAAAGAAAAGCTTCATCATCTGGCATAACGAATCTGACAATCGAAGAAACGCAAAGTCATATCCAACAAATGATGTCAACAAATCACAATTGGTAACCACATCAGATATCTTTTACACAATGTGTTTTCGCACAAATCAAGAAAAGATAAAGACAAAGGTGAACACCTCACCAAAGAAAAAGAAGATTTACAACAACAATCCATCAAGACAGACATCTCTCAAAACAACGAATTCTCAAAAGCTTTATCAAAAATAGCTGTCAAAACCAAAGATTTACCGGGATACTGTAGCCTTCATAATTGAATATTCTTAGTTGCAAACTGCACTATAAATATTTCTAAACCCCTCTACATGTATTTCCCGACGGAGAGAGAGTGAACATCTATGGCATGAATGAAGAAACCCTCTGAGTAATGCCGAAACCAGTCTTATGTGATTGATTATCTAAAATGAAGACCAAGTGACTAAAGTATATAGGTATAAATCCACATTAAGCATAAGTCAACACCTTCAAACTGAGAGATATCACTCATCTTTAGTGATTATACACCCGTTCTGCACCCAGAACAAACAAACACATCAGTCAAGTGTGAGCTATACCTATGAGCGTTCATCTGAATCGACCTATTAAGATCACTTGTCGTCTTTATAAATGCTATAAAATCTTAAGGAATATTATGAAAATACATATACAAAAACCTTTTGACAATCGAACTCGAGACTTTGATTCAGAAACAAATATTCTTGACAAACATTTTTCAAAACATAAGTAAAATCTAGTCACACTCTTTCAAAACAAGTGATATGGTTTTATAAATGTCTTTTCCAAATTTCAAGAATTTTCAATCAAACATTTTTCTCCTCATTTCATTAATGATCACATAGGGGGAAATTGTTGAATAATGTTTTTATGTTTTTTATGTGACCATCACTGAAATAAGTCGAAATGCTTTTTAACAAATATTATCAGTATTTCAGGTTGCATGAATTCAAGATCAAAAACAAGAATAAATCAAGACCCGAGAAACTTTGAGAAAACATCCAAACCTGAGGATGTAACGCTTCAAACCAAAGAGCAAAATACAAAATATCACACTGCTACAGTAATCACGACGCGACAGATCCTATGGTCGCGACGTGAAGAGAAGAAGCAAAACAGAAGTCCAAATCGCCCAGCAATCGCGACGCGACGGCCAGCATGGTCGCGACGCGAAGCCCCATCGCGACCCCGACAACACATTTGTCGAGACGTGAAGAGAAGCAAGACAGAAGACCAAAAACCTTCAGTGATCGCGACGCGACGAAGGAGGTGGTCGCGACGCGAAGGACCCAACGCGACACCACCTACTTCTTGATCGCGAGACTACCAACCCAACGCACTAACCAGTGGCCGACCAAAAGCAACCCGACACCCGCACCTTCGCGACGCGACGGCATGGCCTGTCGCGACGCGATCCCTGTTCATCAGCAAGTATAAATTGAAGCTCAACCTCTTGCCATTCCAGAGTGTAGAAAATAAAACCTTACACCACATACTCATATACTCTCCAAGAAACCCACGACCAAACACCTCAAGACACTCAAATCTCTGAACTTATCAACGAGAACCAAACCGCAAAACCGCAAGAATCAAAACCTTCTACCCAACACCAAACAAAACTTCTACCCGACACCTACAAAACCTCTACCCGACACCAACAAAACCTCTACCCGACACCTACAAAACCTCTACCCGACACCAACAAAACCTCTACCCAACACCATACAAAACCTTCTACCCAACACCAAACAAAACTTCTACCCGACACCTACAAAACCTCTACCCGACACCAACAAAACCTCTACCCGACACCTACAAAACCTCTACCCGACACCAACAAAACCTCTACCCAACACCATACAAAACCTCTACCCGACACCAAACAAAACCTCTACCCAACACCATACAAAACCTCTACCCGACACCAAACAAAAACTCTACCCAACACCATACAAAACCTATACCCGACACCAAACAAAACCTCTACCCGACACCAAAACCTCAAACCTCTAAACAACCTCTACCCGACACCAAAAATCACCAAAACCTCATCTTACCGTAAAGATCAAGAATCGAAGCTTCAAAGAAAATCGTCATATTCATCTGCTATCGATAAGTTCTTTTGAAATTATTTGTGTCGTTATTGATTTATTCAAACTGTTATAAATCAACTGTACCAAATATCCAATACATCCGAATTGAACCTTGACAACGAAAACATATGAGGACTGTATTTAACCGAGACATCTAACTTCTAACTTCTAACTTCTAACCTTTTTATTTATTGTAAAAACACTTTATCGTTGATAATGGCGTTTATTACAACTAACCTCTAACTTCTAACATTTACTTTATTTACTGCTTTCTGTCTATTTAAATACTGTCTAGTTTAGATTTACCGCTTTATCTTATTCCGCAACTCTTATTTATTCCGCATAATATAGATATAATACATATCTGTCACACGGTAATAGGCTTAAAAACCTTGTTCGTGGAGATCGGTTATATCTAATTTTCAACATATATATAAACCATCTCCTGATGGCCGAGTTGGTAGCTTTCCCACCTTTCCATAGGAGAGGTCAAGGGTTCGACTCTCACCGGTTTCAATTAGGGATGGCCACCGGTACACCCAAAGGGTGGGTTGCCTGGCACATGAGTTTACCGGGTGTTCATGTTGCCCCGAGGTTGGGTCAGTCGGGTGGCTTCCTCGGTTATCAATATATATATATATATATATATATATATATATATATATGTATGTATGTATGTATTGTAACACCCCAACTTTCAAACCATTTTTTTTTTTTACAATACAAGTAATTAATTATACAAACCATTTAAACTTTTTACAAACGGGGTATCACAAAGACATATCATAGCCATCGTTCAAACCTGTTTACTTTACATTTTTTTTTACAACTATAATTACAATCCCGCACCCGACTCTTTAGTGCCCTTCCTGCTTAGCTGAATACATAGCATTTTAAAACAAAATACGTGAGACATAATGTCTCGTGAGCGTTATGGGTTTAGACCCAAAACAGTTTATCAATTATAACATTATTCCTTAAATTTCCAATTTTACATTTCCTGTGAGCGCACCCACAGGTATTCCTTATTTCATGATGGTACATTCCTACGAGCGCACCCGTAGGTTTTATACGAGACGCACCCGTATAACTGCTTCCCCAATAGCATGAAACGGATTCATCTATCAAGGTAAGACAACTACTTCGCGACGGGAGGTACCATCCCAGTAGTGTCTTTTTGCCACCCCTACCGCAGCAGGCTGTGGTCTTTATCCGGATACTTCTCAACTTGTCAACAGGGCTCAATCACCTTATTACTTTCTTATATTTCATTTATTATTTCTGTACACACATGCTATTCCTTTATTCCATTTTCAGTTTCACAAAACATTTTGGTTCCATAGAACCATTTCCTTTTTCATTAAACCATTTTCAGTTTCGTTAAATCATTTAAATTTCCATAAAACCATTTTGACTCCCAAAACATTCTTTAATAAAATTCATTTTTGCTATGTACCCGAAAATCCACATAACACTCACCTCAGTCACCTAGAAGTTACTTAGCTTCGTGGACTCCTTTATCTTTTGCTTGATCAATTCTATTAGAGCCACCACCTATTATATACAAAATATATTTATACTCAATTTATATATATAATAACCAACTTTATAGCACAAGAGTGCCATACAATGCAACTACGGGTTATAATTAGGCTAAAACTCTCATTGTAATAGCTTTCTTTAGTTTGTAAATTTTTTTTCCGAAATACACGTATTTTACTACAGTACTCTCGGGAGGTCGTATTTCGGTTCCGACAATTTTCTACAAAGTTTTGGACCATAAGGGACTTATGTTTAAAATTTGAGGTCAAACGGACAAGTCTAACCCCAATTTCCAAAAATCAAACTCAAAACCCTTAACAGTGAGTTACACGGCCGTGTAACTTTACCCTTGAAAATTACACGGTCGTGTAACTTCCAGGTATTACACGGTCGTGTAATTTTGCCCTTGTAGATTACACGGCCGTGTAATCTTTCTGGGCTGTTTCCGGGTCCGATTTTCGTTCTGCAGCCCCCTGTTTTCGCGTATTAAGCTCTTAATACTTAGCCTAATCAATTTATATCATTATATGACTAAAACCTTTAGTTTACCTTAGATTTTAACCCATAAAAACAACTCAATTTCACAATTTCTTAATTTAGGGTTCTTGAGGAAAATCATCCATTCCTCCTACTCTCAACCGATTCCAGAAGTGAAGTTGTGTTTCTAATGATGTTTAGAACATGTTTTCATGGTTAGAAACTTCATACAAACCTCTCACACTTCTGTAACCCGTTTTTATTTATGATCATACTCTCAAAATGCTTAGATTGAAGTATAAGGGTGGAATTCTCACCTTGATTAGCTTGGAATCCGAAATCTTCAAGCTAATTTCTGATTTCCTGATCAAATTCTCTAGAGCCTTCAAGATTATGACCTCCCTTGCACTCTCCCGAACCTTCTGCAAGTTTCTGGGAAGTGGGAGAGTCTTCCCCACTATTTATACTCCCAATATTTCTGATTTTAACCCTCTAGTGTCATTTCTCATATTATGACCACATAAGTCCAACTTTTAGTACACAAATGTTTTATTTCTCACCATTTTGTCACAAACACAAAATATTTTACATTAAGATCCCAAAATATGGCAAAAGACTATTTTGCCCTTTTTCTTAACTTTACGATAATACATAGTTATTTTACATATTTATTAAAATTTCTCTCGGGTTCTTACAACCTCCCCCCCTTAAGAGGATTCCGTCCTCGGAATCTTCTCATAGTTCGTGAAATTGGGGTATCTTCTCTTCATGTCTTCTAAAGTCTCCCAAGTCAAATCTGAACCTGACGAATGCTTCCATTTGACCAACACTAGATCAATTTCTTTATTCCTCAGCTTTTTGGTTCTTACTTCCAACATTGCTTCCGGTTCTTCTATTAACTTATTCGGGGTTTCTACTTTTAAGTCTTCCAACGGAATAACAAGTTCACTCTCCCCGAAGTACTTTTTCAAATAGCACACATGGAACGTATCATGTATACCATTCAGTTCACGTGGTAACTTTAGCTTGAAAGCTTGTTCGCCAATTCTCTTTAAGATCTTGAAGGGCCCAATGTATCTTGGACTCAGTTTACCCTTCTTTCCAAATCTTACCACACCTTTCCACGGTGACACTTTGAGCATTACTAAATCACCCTCTTTCAAATCGTAGGGTCTCTTCTTCAAGTCTGCATAACTTTTCTGTCTATCTTGAGCAGCTTTCATATTGGCTTGAATTATTTTGATCTTTTCGTTTGTTACCCTCACGATTTCCGGCCCAGTCATTTTGGTCTCCCCCGCTTCCAACCAACATAAGGGGGTTCTACACTTTCTGCCATATAAAGATTCAAACGGTGGCATTCCAATACTGGAATGATAACTATTGTTATAAGAAAATTCCACCAATGGCAAATGCTCGTCCCAATTCCCACCAAAATCTAAAGCACACGATCGTAGCATATCTTCTACGGTCTGAATAGTTCGTTCACTTTGCCCGTCTGTCTGGGGATGATAAGCTGTACTCATTTTAATTTTTGTTCCCATTCGTTCCTGTAATGCCTCCCACAATTTTGAGGTAAATCGTGGGTCTCTATCTGACACAATTGACAAAGGAGCTCCATGAAGTCTTATAACTTCATCCTTGTATATCTGCGCCAACGTTTCCAATTGTGTATTTTCATTAATCGCCAAAAACATAGCACTTTTGGTCAAACGATCAACAATGACCCAAATACCATTATGACCTCTTCGGGTTCTTGGCAATCCAAATATGAAATCCATGGTTATGTCTTCCCATTTTCCCGCTGGAATTTGCAGTGGTTGAGTATTCCCATATGGGGCTTGGTGTTCCGCCTTCACTTGTGCACAGGTTGCACATTTAGAGATATATTTGACAATTCTTTTCTTCATTCCCGGCCACCAATACTGTTCTTTGAGATCCCGATAAGTTTTCGTACTTCCAGGATGAATGGAATACTTTGACTTATGGGATTCTTCTAGTATCAACTTTCGGATTCCACCTGCTTTTGGTACCCATATGCGATTTTTGACTGTCTTCAATCCCTGGGTATTTTCTCCAAACACCACATCTTTTCCTAGCTTTTCCTTCTTTAAGTCACCTCTTTCCAATACTTGCTTTTGGGCGTCTTTGATGCTTTCTATTAGGCTTGATTTCAATTCGATTTTCATCAACTTCTCTTGACTTTTCTTTTCATGAAACTTCCTGCTTAAGGCATCTGCTACCACATTCGCTTTCCCAGGGTGGTAAGCGATTTCACAGTCATAATCATTTATTAGCTCTAGCCACCTACTTTGCCTCATATTGAGATCTTTCTGAGAAAATACGTACTGCAAGCTTTTATGATCCGTGTACAAGGTGCACTTTGTTCCGTACAAGTAATGCCTCCAGATTTTTAATGCAAACACAATTGTTGCCAGTTCCAAATCGTGAGTTGCATATCTTGTTTCTGGTTCTTTTAATTGACGAGAAGCGTACGCTATCACTTTTCCCCGCTGCATTAGTACGCAACCCAATCCTCTGTTCGAGGCATCACTGTACACTACGAAATCTTCGGTACCCTCTGGCAAGGTAAGAACCGGCGCATCACATAATTTCTCTTTCAGTGTTTCAAACGCTTTATCTTGTTCTGGCCCCCATTCAAATTTTACCCCTTTTCTTGTTAGCTTTGTAAGAGGTACTGCAATTCGTGAAAAATCTTGGATAAATCGTCGGTAGTACCCGGCGAGTCCAAGAAAACTTCTCACTTCTGTCGGGGTCTTTGGAATCTCCCATTTCATCACTGCTTCCACCTTTGCTGGATCTACTTTGATCCCTTGGATTGAGACGACGTGTCCAAGGAATTGCACCTCCCTCAGCCAAAATTCGCACTTCGAAAATTTTGCATATAATTTCTCTTTCTTTAAAACTTCCAGTATTGTTCTTAGATGATTCTTGTGGTCTTCTGCATTCTTCGAATAGATAAGAATGTCATCAATAAAGACAATAACAAACTTATCAAGGAATGGTTTGCACACCCTGTTCATCAAATCCATAAAGATTGCCGGGGCATTCGTCAGACCAAAAGGCATGACCAGAAATTCATAGTGCCCGTAACGAGTGCGAAAAGCAGTCTTCTCAATATCTTCATCTCTTACCCGCACCTGGTGATAACCTGACCGGAGATCAATCTTCGAGAAATAGTCAGCGCCTTGCAATTGATCAAACAGATCGTCTATTCGTGGTAGCGGATAACGGTTCTTGATGGTAATTTTATTGAGCTCGCGGTAGTCAATGCACATGCGCATCGTGCCATCCTTCTTTTTGACAAACAGCACCGGTGCACCCCAAGGCGACACACTGGGGCGTATGAAGCCTTTATCAAGCAATTCCTGTAATTGGGACATCAACTCCCGCATTTCGGTTGGGGCTAAGCGATATGGAGCACGGGCGATAGGAGAAGCTCCGGGTATAAGATCAATCCGAAATTCAACTTGTCTCTCTGGTGGTAACCCGGGTAAGTCATCTGGAAACACCTCAGGGTATTCTTTCACCACATCAATATCATGTATTGTTTTCTTCACTTTATCTTCCACCATTACATACGCCACGTAGGATAAACATCCCTTCACCAAACATCTCCTGACTTTCGCTGCGCTGATCAAATTAGACATCCTCTTGGGTTTTTCACCATAAACGTACACTTTGCTGCCACCTAGAATTTTTACCGACACTATCTTTTTCCCACATGCTATTTTTGCATCATTGGCTCCCAGCCAATCCATACCAATGACAACATCAAAAGTCTTCACTCCAATCGGAAGAAGGTTCAACGAAAATTTCTGATCATCTATGCTGAGTTCGCAGTCACGGTACACATGTCTTATCCCCACCTTCTTACCACTGGCCAATTCTACCTCACATACACGATCTAATGGTTCTAGCGGTATATTAAATTTTAGACCAAACTCAAAGGACACAAATGAACACGTAGCACCAGAGTCAAATAATACATAGGCAGGCATCTGGTTAATTAATAGAGTACCTGAGACCACGTCTTGTGTCTCCTTTGCTTCTTCTCGGGTGAGTTGGAAGGCGCGAGTCTTCACCTTTTGAGGCTCCGTCTTTTTCTGCGCAGTTGATACCATTGTCTCGCCACCCTTCTTCGGACAGTTAAAACTATAATGCCCCTTTTCGTGACATGAGAAACACTCGACTTCACTGAGCTTAGGATAGGTACATTCCCTCGCCTTGTGACCCATTCTTCCGCAATTAAAACAAGCCGCACTTCCCATCTTACATTCGCCCGTATGCTCTTTCCCGCACTTATCACACATCTTCCGACTGCCCTGTTTGCTCGACATCACCACCGACTTTCCCTTCTTATTCCAGCTACTACTCCCGCCACTGAACTTACGTTTATCCCCAGAAACTTGTCTCTCCACTGTTCTTCGTTTCCCCACATCTTCAACATTTCTTGCTGCTTCAAACACCGCATCCATTGTTACCGCCCGTTTTACTTCCAATTCATACTCCCAAGGTAGGCCTTTCACATAACGGTTGATTCGTGCCCGCTCCGTAGGGTAAAGGTTTCCCACGAACGGTAGCATATCACTGAACTTTTTAGTATATTCAGCAACAGTCAAACTACCCTTCTTTAAAGTAAGGAACTCATCTTCAAGTTTTTCTATGTCCCGAAGGGGACAATATTTATTCTTCAGACGGGTGGTGAATTCGGTCCACGACCACTTGTAAATCACATCCTTTCCAACCAGTTCGTATAAGGTGTTCCACCAGACCAACGCATCGTCTTTCAACATTCGTGAGGCATAATAAACTTTATCCTTCTCATGACACTTGCTGACCTCCAGTACTTGCTCTGTCTCCCGTATCCACCGCATCGTAACCTTAGGCTCGTAACTACCATAGTATTCCGTTGGCTTACATGTCAAAAAAGTCTTGAAAGAACATCTCTTCTTATCTTCTGTCCCCACACTATCCTCATCCGTAACCGAATCTCCATTAGTGGGTCTCCAAGAAGCATCGTCTGCTGAAGGGTTAGGTTGTGGGTCCCCCAGCCGTGTATTCAACATTTGTCGCATATCCTCCCTCATCTCTGTCTTTAGATTGCTAATAAGGTTTTGAATAGCCTCCAAAGTCACGGGTGGAGGTTGCGGTATTGGGTTTGGCATATCACCCATATTATCCGCATCGTTGTCGGGATTACTACCACGAGATGGAGTATGACTGGCTGCCCGTCCCCCACTTGAAAGGCTATGATCACCGCTCGCCATTTACTATATAAAATAATAAAATTCACGTTTTGTTACTTCACATATATATATATATATATATATATATATATATATATATATATATATCATATACTCGAAAGCAGTAGCATGTGATCTTCCTATGGGACTCGTGTTCTCAAGTTTCTCTATACTAATTTCCACAACCAAATTCTTCAGGTTCCCTAGTGACTTCACCATTACCAAAGCATATCCTGTGGTTACAATAATACGGGCCCAATATTACTTTAACCACCTATATACTTTGGCTCTGATGTTATCACAAGATCCCCTAATTCATTGGTTCCTGTGTATTGCAATACTATATTTTACCGACTCTACCCCGTTAGTTAGTACCTAGTACTACTACTTTAATTACTATTAATCCACTAGTTTAAGCCTATGATGGTTACCCAACCTAATTCGCTTAAACCATGGCTCTGATACCAAATTGTAACACCCCAACTTTCAAACCATTTTTTTTTTTACAATACAAGTAATTAATTATACAAACCATTTAAACTTTTTACAAACGGGGTATCACAAAGACATATCATAGCCATCGTTCAAACCTGTTTACTTTACATTTTTTTTTTACAACTATAATTACAATCCCGCACCCGACTCTTTAGTGCCCTTCCTGCTTACCTGAATACATAGCATTTTAAAACAAAATACGTGAGACATAATGTCTCGTGAGCGTTATGGGTTTAGACCCAAAACAGTTTATCAATTATAACATTATTCCTTAAATTTCCAATTTTACATTTCCTGTGAGCGCACCCACAGGTATTCCTTATTTCATGATGGTACATTCCTACGAGCGCACCCGTAGGTTTTATACGAGACGCACCCGTATAACTGCTTCCCCAATAGCATGAAACGGATTCATCTATCAAGGTAAGACAACTACTTCGCGACGGGAGGTACCATCCCAGTAGTGTCTTTTTGCCACCCCTACCGCAGCAGGCTGTGGTCTTTATCCGGATACTTCTCAACTTGTCAACAGGGCTCAATCACCTTATTACTTTCTTATATTTCATTTATTATTTCTGTACACACATGCTATTCCTTTATTCCATTTTCAGTTTCACAAAACATTTTGGTTCCATAGAACCATTTCCTTTTTCATTAAACCATTTTCAGTTTCGTTAAATCATTTAAATTTCCATAAAACCATTTTGACTCCCAAAACATTCTTTAATAAAATTCATTTTTGCTATGTACCCGAAAATCCACATAACACTCACCTCAGTCACCTAGAAGTTACTTAGCTTCGTGGACTCCTTTATCTTTTGCTTGATCAATTCTATTAGAGCCACCACCTATTATATACAAAATATATTTATACTCAATTTATATATATAATAACCAACTTTACAGCACAAGAGTGCCATACAATGCAACTACGGGTTATAATTAGGCTAAAACTCTCATTGTAATAGCTTTCTTTAGTTTGTAAATTTTTTTCCGAAATACACGTATTTTACTACAGTACTCTCGGGAGGTCGTATTTCGGTTCCGACAATTTTCTACAAAGTTTTGGACCATAAGGGACTTATGTTTAAAATTTGAGGTCAAACGGACAAGTCTAACCCCAATTTCCAAAAATCAAACTCAAAACCCTTAACAGTGAGTTACACGGCCGTGTAACTTTACCCTTGAAAATTACACAGTCGTGTAACTTCCAGGTATTACACGGTCGTGTAATTTTGCCCTTGTAGATTACACGGCCGTGTAATCTTTCTGGGCTGTTTCCGGGTCCGATTTTCGTTCTGCAGCCCCCTGTTTTCGCGTATTAAGCTCTTAATACTTAGCCTAATCAATTTATATCATTATATGACTAAAACCTTTAGTTTACCTTAGATTTTAACCCATAAAAACAACTCAATTTCACAATTTCTTAATTTAGGGTTCTTGAGGAAAATCATCCATTCCTCCTACTCTCAACCGATTCCAGAAGTGAAGTTGTGTTTCTAATGATGTTTAGAACATGTTTTCATGGTTAGAAACTTCATACAAACCTCTCACACTTCTGTAACCCGTTTTTATTTATGATCATACTCTCAAAATGCTTAGATTGAAGTATAAGGGTGGAATTCTCACCTTGATTAGCTTGGAATCCGAAATCTTCAAGCTAATTTCTGATTTCCTGATCAAATTCTCTAGAGCCTTCAAGATTATGACCTCCCTTGCACTCTCCCGAACCTTCTGCAAGTTTCTGGGAAGTGGGAGAGTCTTCCCCACTATTTATACTCCCAATATTTCTGATTTTAACCCTCTAGTGTCATTTCTCATATTATGACCACATAAGTCCAACTTTTAGTACACAAATGTTTTATTTCTCACCATTTTGTCACAAACACAAAATATTTTACATTAAGATCCCAAAATATGGCAAAAGACTATTTTGCCCTTTTTCTTAACTTTACGATAATACATAGTTATTTTACATATTTATTAAAATTTCTCTCGGGTTCTTACATGTATGTATGTATGTATATATATATATATATATATATATATATATATATATATATATATATATATATATATATATATATATATATATATATATATATTGTGTGATTGTAGGACTAAATGTGGAGCGTCTGATCGAAATGATCAACGGTGTTAGATTCAAGGGCCTAATTGTAAAATTATAACAATTAATTAATCAGAATTTTCATTTAAACCCTTATAAATGGTATTTTAGTCTATTAATGAATATTTAAAAAAAGAAATATCAAATTTATCTCCTAATTTTGTGGGATTACGTGAATAAAAACTGCAAATTAAATAAAAACTGAAAATTAAAGTACCTTCTAATTCCTTCGATTTCTCAAAGAATAGTTTGTGGGTTTTTAAGCTAATTACATTATCTTCGAATTTCTTGAGAATACATCAAATTTCTTGAACCATTCTTAGAGAATGGACTTACTTGTGACAAAAAAAACGTACTATTCTCCTAGAATGGGATTACCAAAACACAAACCAATAAAAACTAGCACTCATTCTCAGAGAATGGACTTTCCAAAACACAAACCAATAAAAAACTAACACTCATTCTCAGAGAATAGACTTAACAAAAGACAAACCAATAAAATGACACAATAATGACTTTACAGTAACATTCTTAGAGAATATACA
Source organism: Cichorium intybus (assembly GCA_023525715.1). Taxonomy (NCBI): domain Eukaryota; kingdom Viridiplantae; phylum Streptophyta; class Magnoliopsida; order Asterales; family Asteraceae; genus Cichorium; species Cichorium intybus. The sequence continues at coordinate 93,454,261 of CM042015.1, forward strand.
CATGTCCATTCTTTGTGCGCTTAGGGCCGGTGACTTGCCGATGGTGGTCGACGGTGGTGGAGTTGGTCCCTGTGAACCGCGATTGATGTGCGACGCGGCAAGTGGGCGGTTGGTGGTATGTCGTTGTTAGCCTATCAAATTAATCCAAGTATCATTAATAGCCATAAAAACAAAAATTCTCATAAAAAATTATGCTCAAAGAACTCGAAAATAAGTATCAATCAGAAATATGAGCAAGAAAGTAAAGTCGACTTTGACTAAAAAAAGATTTAATAAATGTGCAGTTAATTTTATTATTTTCATAATGATACATCTGTAATATTTTGGTAAGACTAATATTAAAGGTGAATCAATTTTCAATTCCAATTTCTATGCACCGATTGTGGTTCAAATGTATAAAAAATGTGATCTTGCTTCATGGTTACTCACTTACTTGGATTGACTTCTTTCTTGGAGACTTAAACCAACACATAGTGATCACACATAGAATCCTCGTCATCTCACACATGTTCATCCTTATTATCAAACAAATCATGGGCCGGGTATTTATCATGTACTTTCACTTCGAAAGAGTGCACTCAAGAAAGCGAATGCTAATGTCTGCAAACGGAAAATACGAGCTTCGAGTACTGAAATTTCATTGTAATAGTCAGAAAAAATTAGACAAGAAAAAAGAGATGAGAGGGTGAAGGGTGTGGACGGTGATGGTGGGGAAGTTTGGCCGGATAGAGAAAGAGACGAGGAGGAGAAGAAAAACGGAAGGAGAAGAAGATATGACGGCTCGTTAGGGTTCTTCCATAATTATAGACTTTATTTTTGGTAATTTGGTTTGTTATTTAGGATAATTGTTTAATTAAATAGAGAATTCCGAAATTACCCCTATCAATTGATTGGTCCAGAATTGGTCCTACATTCACACAATATATAGAAAATGTATTTGAACATATATATATAAATATATATATATATATATATATATATATATATATATATATATATATATATAGTGAATATAGAAAATGTATTTGAATATATATATATATATATATATATATATATATATATATATATATATATATATATATATATATATATATATATATATATATATATATATATATACAAACTAGCCATACAAACACAACTTACAATTATAACTACATAGGCATGAAAATGACATTGCAAGTATTAACATTTTCGTTGTTTATTGCATTTACCCAGCCATGTAGGCTCCCAACCAATTAGGTAATCACTCCAGCCACATAGGCACCTCACTAGCCACAAAGGCAACACGCTAGTCACATATGCAATTAATCCAACCACACAGGCAATTGTCCTAGCCACACAGGCAACTATTCCAGCTACATAGACAATTGTTCCAGCCACATAGGCAACTATTCCAGCTACATAGGCAATCCCTCAAGCCACTTAGGCACCTCACCAGTCACAAAGGCTTCTAGCCACTTAGGCACATGCATTAGTTCACAATTATTTTTAATCACATTACACAAGAGGATATGAAGGAGGTTATCCACCCTTAGATAGGATTTAACAGTTGTTGGTATACATACAAGCTTAATAGTCAAAAGATATCTCCGTCCCAAGTCAACATACATTAGGAACCCACACACACATATAATTGTTTATTAGTTATTTTTACCCGCTCAACATCATCACACAACTATTATGTATCAAACGGTGGCTATGGATTTCAGTTTCCGTTTCAAATAAGAGAGATACGATATCTCTATCCACCCTACACGTCGTGTGCATGGCTCTACGTGTTGTATACTTTAAGCTACATGTTGTGTAGCTCATGACACACATCGTGTAGCATGAATTTCCAAATTCTCACCTTCAAAAGTTCACCTAGCCTCTATTCAAACCATATAATCGATGTTCTTATAGTTAATAGCTTCAGAAGCATACATAAACACAAACTTTACACTACCACCATCAAACCTAATCACTTGGAAAACCCAAAAGCTTGGATTGAACTTAACAATGATCACATACCTTGATTTTCAACACAATTAGGTCAAACTTCCTTAATTTAAGCTCCAATTTTTGCTCTATACAATGAACCTTCATCCCTTTTCTTTCTTGAAGTTGGGTTAAGTTAACACAAGTGAGAGAAATGACTTAAGTCTTAAGACTCATACTTCAGCACCACTTACAAATTGTGTAGGTCCATATACATGTCGTGTAGCCCTCCAGATCAGCCAAAACTTTAAAATGACATTGTACTTTCACTTTTCTTTAAAAACTAGCAACCTACTCTTACACATGTCGTGTAGCCATATGTTACATGTGGTGTAGCATGGCCAGTGTTCTGCAAACCAAGCTTTTAACATTTTGTTCAATCCCAGATCTTTACCCCTGTTCAGAAAGTACAATACCATGATAATATCTCATTTTAACTACCTTTATAACACTTAACATATGCAACTTTATCCTACAAATCACAATTAACATAGGTTATGTAGACTTACCAAAAGTGTGGGTTTACATCCATCACCACACCATACACCATCACGATACTACCATCTCTCCACCATTCTCACAGTCACAATCCAACCAAATATGATCGTCACCTGCCTTCCCCACCATTACCGCATATACCATCCACCAGTTTTTCTTATCCTTCTTTCGTGTAAACTCTAGAACATCACCACCAACCACCCACTAACTTCTAATCGTTGGCAAAGACTGAGCTCTGATGACCCAACCCACGGTCAACGATCTCCTCCCTTTTCGTCAATTCTAATCTCCCTACAAAATTACCTCCACCATATAGATTTGAACTACTCGCCTAACCATCACAGACAACCAGCCCACCTTCTTTCTTCGTGAAGACCACCACAGACCACTAATGTAACACCCGTGTCCCGGATAATGTTTCAGATCAAAACATTAGTTACAATCTCATATAAAAATCAGCATTGTATGCCGATCTTAGAAAAATCATAATTAATTCTATAAAAATCGGATTGACCTCAAACCAGTGCACAAAGTTTGAAAATTGAGTCTAGTTTAAGTGATAAAAATTTTGTAGATCGCGACGCGACGGGCTATGGGATCGCGATGCGATCTCTGTCGGCAGTGTCGGTCGAGTGCGCGATGAAGTAAGCGCTTACGTCAAAGATCGGGTCGCGACCTAGGGCTAGATCGCGTCGCGACGGACGACCAGATGCCTATAAATGCGAGGTTAGAGCCCTCATTTCGACCCAGAACACCCACAAAACAACTATACGTTATAGAAGAGAGTTCTAGTGAGAAAAATACGCTGAGAGATGATGGTGAGAAGTAAGGAGCCAGCTGTAGCTAGCGTCGAGGTGCTCGGGAGCTGTCAGAAGTCTGGAACGAGAACCGTGCCAGGACTCCGAGAAAGCACCAAACTCAGGTGAGTAATCGCTACCGTATCTCCCTAGTAGTTTTTACGTGTTGAGCTATAGTAGAAAGAAATTATTGAAAGAAATGCAGAGTAGTGTACTTATGATATATGTGTTAGTAAGGAAAGTAGGTATGCTACAGACTCGTTGACGAGTCTGGCCCATGAGAAGTAGTGTATCACAGGATGATACTAAGCAGTGTAATTAACCAGTAGTGTAGTGTCCATGCGAAAGAATGACATAGAAAAAGATAATGTGTGCCAGCTCCATATGTTGCACCAGTATTGGTTTAATAAAATACAAGGAATATGGATATCCCATAAAACAAGCATAGAAAATCGTGTAGACAGTACCAAATAATGAATTTGGTTAAGAATAATAGTACCGACAGGTAACCCGGTGCGGAACCGGTAAACACTTAAAACGTGGTAGTAACGAATGAGTAGTCGTATAATAAAAAATAGGCGGCATAATAGTAAAATACAGAACGGTATATGATACCGTAAGTGAGTAACGTCAGACAGTACGGTAATGTTATAAATTACCAGACAGTAGAAGGAAGTACAGAAAGACAGACAGTATGGTAACATGTAAGTTACCAGAAGATAGACGATATGGTAATGTATAAATTACCATACAGTATAAGTACAGAAAGATATAGTAAGTTAGTAACGTTAGATAATACGATAACGATATAGTAGAAATGAGTGTAGTAAGAGAGTATGAGGAATAAGTTTCGTCGGGTAATACGGTAGTTTCACAGTATGATGTACGAGTAAGGAAAGTGATCGTATGACGGTCAAGTGTAGTAAAATGATTCTGTGAAGCGTGTGTGGCTATTTAGGCCATACTGTGATACGATTACTCACTAAGCTTTATAGCTTACCCTTTTATTTTATGTGGTTTTGCAGGTTTAGGTAACGCTCGGCTTGGATCATGGGACGATCCCTGGTGATATTATCTTGTAAAACCTTAGGCTTTGGAGGGCCGGGGCGTTACAAATGGTATCAGAGCTGAGATTTGAGTGAACTAGGTGTCAGTATAAAAGATTCCTAGACTCAAATCAGTAGGAATATGTAAATTACCTAATGATAGGTAAATATCACAAACATATTGTGATAAGGAAAGAGACGGGTAAACATCACAAACATATTGTGATGAGAAAATATATAAAGATAAAATAGATTATACATAGTAACTCGATACGAGTGTTAAAGAACTCCTTAGAAATTTAAGGAGAAAAAGATAGTAAGAACAGAGATAAGATAGTCTGTTAAAAATACAAACAAGAAAGTAAGTGAGAAATAAGAACTAAAAGAAAGTATTAAAACATGAGAATGGTACATAGAGTACCAAAGAAGATAAGAAGTATACTCATAAGAGTAATATAAGACAGTTGAAAAATAAAAAGAAAACAGTTTTGAGAAAGTAAAAGCTTAACCAGAAAGCTATAAAGAAAAGAGTTGGCTTTTAGCCATAAGATATTTTTGAAAATATGATTTAAAAAGTCAACAAGAATGTAAGATATAAAGATAAAAGTGATAATAAAGTAGCTCTACGTAAGAGCAAAAGATTTAAAGAAGTTTATGAAAAGCTAAAATAGTAGCTCAACATACGAGCTAAAAATGTTTTACGAATCTGAACTATGTTTCAGAAAAGAGTTTTAAAAGATATGAGATTTGAAAAGAGTTTTGAAAGCTATGAGATTCGCTCTATATAAGAGCGAAAGATGTTTTAGTTTAGCTAAGACCAATTTGAAACGAATGACACTAGAGAAGAGAAGAGAAAGATGTCCGGACAGGCTTTCGCCATTTAAGGAAGCCTAGAAGACACTACTGGGATGGTACCTCCCTTCGCGAAGTAGTTGTCTAGCTTAGTATACCCTTGTGCTTGAATCCGTTCTAAGTCACAAAGGGGAGACAGAATGAGCATAACCTAGCGGGCTGATCTGTTCTGTCCCGCGAGGGGAGCTAGTAGAACGAGTTTCATGAGTATCAGTTGGTCTTATGCTAAGAGAAAAGAAAGAGTTAAAGAAAGAAAAATTTTCAAAGTGAGGGTTATTTTATAACCAAAGAATATTAAGGATCCTGTAACGACCAAAAGTTATGATAGAACTTTTTAACAAAGGAGTCGTTTTATGACCAAAAAGTGAAAAAGAGATTTTTCTAAAAGATGTCATTTTTATGACTAGAGTATGTAAAAATTATTTTAAAGCATAATAGAGTCACCTTATGACTAGAAAGAGTAAAAAGATAATTTTTAACGAAAGACCCAACTGTAACAAAATATAATGATATTTTCAGTTGGAAAGTATGAAAGTAGTTATGTGATAGTAAAAGTCATAATAGTAAGTATATGAGTTAAGAGAACCAGCGAGCCAGGAAACCTAGTGTAACGTTAGAATCAGTATGTATAAGTAATTATGATAGTAAGGGCCCGTATTATCATAATCACATGATATGTATTGATGCTGATGGAAATCACAAAGGAATCATGGTAATCTGGTAGGGAACAAGTAGAAAGTATAACAAACATAAAACTATGTTGTGAACTGAGTAAAAGATATGGGAACCCTTGTACCCAAAAGTATAAGTCAAGTAAGTATGAGTGACGATAAGAGAAAACAAGTAATGATAAATATAGTATGGTAAGAATACCTAAGGGTGTAGAAGAATATGTACACAGGTACGTAAGAATTAGTTTGAGCGATTACTGAGATTTCGGGGACGAAATCCTGTAAGGGGGAGAGATTTGTAACACCCGTGTCCCGGATAATGTTTCAGATCAAAACATTAGTTACAATCTCATATAAAAATCAGCATTGTATGCCGATCTTAGAAAAATCATAATTAATTCTATAAAAATCGGATTGACCTCAAACCAGTGCACAAAGTTTGCAAATTGAGTCTAGTTTAAGTGATAAAAATTTTGTAGATCGCGACGCGACGGGCTATGGGATCGCGACGCTATCTCTGTCGGCAGTGTCGGTCGAGTGCGCGATGAAGTAAGCGCTTACGTCAAAGATCGGGTCGCGACCTAGGGCTAGATCGCGTCGCGACGGACGACCAGAGGCCTATAAATGCGAGGTTAGAGCCCTCATTTCGACCCAGAACACCCACAAAACAACTATACGTTATAGAAGAGAGTTCTAGTGAGAAAAATACGCTGAGAGATGATGGTGAGAAGTAAGGAGCCAGCTGTAGCTAGCGTCGAGGTGCTCGGGAGCTGTCAGAAGTCTGGAACGAGAACCGTGCCAGGACTCCGAGAAAGCACCAAACTCAGGTGAGTAATCGCTACCGTATCTCCCTAGTAGTTTTTACGTGTTGAGCTATAGTAGAAAGAAATTATTGAAAGAAATACAGAGTAGTGTACTTATGATATATGTGTTAGTAAGGAAAGTAGGTATGCTACAGACTCGTTGACGAGTCTGGCCCATGAGAAGTAGTGTATCACAGGATGATACTAAGCAGTGTAATTAACCAGTAGTGTAGTGTCCATGCGAAAGAATGACATAGAAAAAGATAATGTGTGCCAGCTCCATATGTTGCACCAGTATTGGTTTAATAAAATACAAGGAATATGGATATCCCATAAAACAAGCATAGAAAATCGTGTAGACAGTACCAAATAATGAATTTGGTTAAGAATAATAGTACCGACAGGTAACCCGGTGCGGAACCGGTAAACACTTAAAACGTGGTAGTAACGAATGAGTAGTCGTATAATAAAAAATAGGCGGCATAATAGTAAAATACAGAACGGTATATGATACCGTAAGTGAGTAACGTCAGACAGTACGGTAATGTTATAAATTACCAGACAGTAGAAGGAAGTACAGAAAGACAGACAGTATGGTAACATGTAAGTTACCAGAAGATAGACGATATGGTAATATATAAATTACCATACAGTATAAGTACAGAAAGATATAGTAAGTGAGTAACGTTAGATAATACGGTAACGATATAGTAGAAATGAGTGTAGTAAGAGAGTATGAGGAATAAGTTTCGTCGGGTAATACGGTAGTTTCACAGTATGATGTACGAGTAAGGAAAGTGATCGTATGACGGTCAAGTGTAGTAAAATGATTCTGTGAAGCGTGTGTGGCTATTTAGGCCATACTGTGATACGATTACTCACTAAGCTTTATAGCTTACCCTTTTATTTTATGTGGTTTTGCAGGTTTAGGTAACGCTCGGCTTGGATCATGGGACGATCCCTGGTGATATTATCTTGTAAAACCTTAGGCTTTGGAGGGCCGGGGCGTTACAACTAACCTCCACCACCTACTTAATTATGTTAATTCTTTCATAATTGAGTTTCAAGAATGTTTATTATTTCTCTCAATAATGACTTTTTTTTCCTTTCAATGATATTATTAGCATCAATTTTTTTTCTTACAGAATATACTTGTATCGGATTTGAAAATGAATGTAATTATGTATTATTTTTTAAGAATGTCTATTATTTTAAAATGCTTGTTCTTTAAGAATAATTATAAAAAAACATACATATTCTTAAAAGAATTACATTCTAATTTGTACTTTTTACATAATTCTCACAAGAATCTTTCAACGTTGCAATAAAATAATTATTATTCGATGCAAATTGTTATTCTATAAGAATGTTACTTCTAAAAAAAGTTATGAACGATGTCATATTCTTTAAGAATAAAATAATAATATTTGATCATCATAATACAAAGAAATACTTGCGTTTATAATTTATTGCAGTAAATATTCATCATATAATACAATTTTAAATATTATAGAATTATATAATAACCATTATAAGATACCCCACCAAATTAGAAGATGAATTGGGAATTTTCTTTTTTGAATATCAATTAACAGACTAAAATACTGGGAGTTTATTTGTAATAATTAATTAATTAATTATCATATATTTACGATTAGATGAATTAGGTATTTCCATTTATATCAAATGCCTTTTGAAGAATCTTGTTCTATACTGTCCAATACTGTTTCATCCACATCAAACGCTATCGTATATTAAAAAATAATTAATTGTGTGTAATATAAAAAAGTTGTACTGAAAACGATATAGAAAATTAGAAATAAAAGCATATATTTATCTCTTTACTTGGAAACTTAAAATTGACTATAAGAGAGAAAGCAACGTAAACGAAAACATTATATTATCTCCAATAAAGTCCTAATATTTTAGCTCAGTTAATGAAAAAGTCTCAAATTAATTTTTATTTATAAAAAATACAGAAAACCGGTTAATGTATTCAAATTAGCCCTTTTAACATTTTCAACAGGTTAACTTGCCCCATGGAAAGTCTACATGTTTTATCTTCAATAAAGTCTCAATATTTTGGCATAGTTTACCGAAAAATCCCAACATGTTTTATTTTCAGTAAAGTCCTAATATTTTGGTTCATTTTATGGAAATGTCCCAACATTTTAGCTCAGTTTTACTTGGAAAACATTACCTATTTTTACATATATTTACGTTTTTAATAACGTATTTATATGTTTAAAAATGTATTTTTACGTATTTATTAAAAATACTTAAAAATAACATATTTAATAACATAAAAAAAAACTTAAAAAATACGTATTTATATGTCTTTAATAACGTAAAAATAATTAAAAAAAATACGTAAAGAGTAAAAATAATATATAAATACATTTTATAAACGTATAAATACGTAAAAATTACGTTTTATTCATGTATTTAATAACTTAAAAAACTTAAAAAATACATCTTTAATAACGCATTTATACGTCTTTAGTAACGCATTTAATAACGTAAAAGTAATTAAAAAATACGTCAAAAATACGTAAAGAGTAAAAGCGATGTATAAATACCTTTTATAAACGTATAAATATGTAAATACGTTTTCAAACATATAAATACGTTATTAAAGACGTAAATACATGTAAAAATATGTAATTTTTTACAAGTAAACTAAGTCAAAATGTTTGGATTTTTCCATAAATTTAGTCAAAATATTAGGACTTTATCGAAGATAAAACATGTTGGGACTTTTCCTTAAACTGTGTTAAAATATTAGGACTTTATTGAAGATAAATCATGTAATTACCTGCTGAAAATGTTAATAAATGGCTAATTTGAAAACATTAACCGGTTTTTTGTATGTTTTTATAAATAAAATTTAATTTGGAATTTTTCATAAATTAAACCAAAATATTAAGATTTTATTGGAGATTTCTCATTTAATAATCATATTTAATGATCATTGTAGAATATAGAGTTGACTTGAAAGTGAACAACTTTAAGATTTTAAAAAACCAACTATTCGTCGTTGGGCCTGGTTAGAGGTGCACAAAAAAACCGGATTCCGATCCGAATCCGGTATCCGATCCGAATCCGATCCGGTTTCAATCCGGTTTTTCAAAATCCGATCCGGTTCCCAATCCGATCCGTCGGATCCTACCAGTTTGAAATTATATCCGTTGAATCCGGTTCGAATCCGGTTCCTGTCAATCCGGTTTTTGATCCGATTTCGATCCGGTTTTTCCATAGGACATATGAACGTTTTTTTTTTTAAATCTAACCGTTGGGAACGGTCTTGTGACCGTTTGGAGCCTCATAAGTGACGAAAATTGACATTTAATACCCTTTGCTCCAAAAATCAGGATATTAAAAACCGGTTTGAGATACGATCCGGTTTCGATCCGGTTTCGATCCGGTTTCAATCCGGTGTCGATCCGGTTTGTATAGGATCGGGAAGTTTGTGTCTAATCCGGTTTGGATCCGATCCGGTTTCGCCCCAAATCCGGTTTTGACTTTGTTGACTTGATCCGATCCGGTTTACGATCCGGTTTTTGATCCGGAAAAAATCCGGTTTGTGCACCTCTAGGCCTGGTCATAGGAAATCTAATTGGGCTTGTTTAGTTTAACAAATTAATCTAAGAATAAAGATATCAACGTTTTTGGTCTAACGTTTTTGGTCCAATAAATTCACAAAATTCACAACGTTTTTGGTCCAATAAATTCACAAAATTTATGCAGAAAACTCTCCATATGTAATAACAATTCATTTGTTTTATCTTACTTCCAAATCAGACTATCATTAAATTTTTGAACCTCGTCACAACTTTATCGTGATTTACTATCATCTGGTGTAAATAATTGAGTTCACTCTTCTCGATTACCTTCGCATTTCGTCAAGCTTTACAATATGATGAGAACCTCAACCATTGCTTGAAGAAGAAGATCGAAATCAAGAGCATCCTTTCGTGATTCAGTTAATATGTTGCTCTGATCAAAGGTCCAAATCAGTATTATCTAAAAGGTTGCAACCCTATTTTACTACAGAAATCCACTACAAAAGAAAACTTTAAAACTGTTGATATTGAAAATGAGGTTGGCATTCAAATGGAAGGGACTAAAAAGTAAAAACATGCTTAGATGATACATTGATGTATTCTACCCATCTAATTTTGCACCATGAATTCATTTCCTTGTCGACTACAACTTGAAGTTATAATGATTAATTTTGACTTTCCTTAGTAATATATCAATTTACTAATTATGAATACAATCCAACTACTTGGGGTTCATAGTAATACACTTGATTTGTAACAACTATAACACTCATTTCATACACTAAATGTCACACAATTTGACATTCATATATGAAGGTATACATCCTTATCAATATATTGATAGCCCTATTGGTTTTTGGGTGTTTTGGCCTTGCGGTCATGGACACTTACCATCTACGATAGTTATTAGTAAGAGAATTATAATTTAGAAAGCGCCGACTTATTTGCTACTCTACAGGACTATATTCATAGAATGTTAGTAGATATTGACTATTAGATGAGGCAAGAGACCGATCCTATTCTCGAGTGCTTCAGATTAACAGTTATGAAGGCCGCAAATATACTGTAACACTTAAGCATGTTGGGAGACTATAGAGTATTTGCTAATATACTGTAACACTTAAGCATGTTGGGAGACTATAGAGTATTTGCTAATATACTGTAACACTTAAGCATGTTGGGAGATTGTGGAGTATTTGTTTGGTTTTTCCATAAGATGTTGACCTCTGGTTGGTCTGTGACCATTAAGAGAGGTTCCACATCTAATCTGGCTACGGCATATTATATGTGATTTCCATATATAGGTTGGGGATCCCATCCCATTGACCCGTTTTCATTTGTATGACTTATACATATATCAATAATATTTTTGGTATTCGTTATTTAAGTTATCCTTTTGTGAAATTCGGGTTGATTTAATTTATGCATATAAGAACATTTGAGTTTTTTTAAACCACCCAACACCCGACTATCAAATAAGTTTGAAAAAAACCCTAAAACACGTGCATACATTTCATTACTAGAAAGACCATTAAATATGATCAGACATACAAAATCACATAATCATCAATATTTGTGAACTGAAATTCTAGAGTATTATATAAGACTTTTGCTTTCTCTATATCAAGTCATGCTTTCACTCCACTCATTTTCTACACAATCTCCCAAAACTGACTCTACAACCTTAACCTTATGTTCGACTTTTTTTATATAGCGTTTAGCATTATGGATTTCCTTTTTTTGGTGTCAATTATCCTACTATTTTTTCTTCAATATATCTTATAATATCATTTCTTTGTTGATTGACCCTCTTAAATTCCAACTTTCATTTATTTATACTATGCTTCTATGAAGTGTGCAATGTTCTTAATCATAGCAGGCATCATACAAGACCAGAGCTCATAGGCGGAGCTTGATCATAGATTTGGGAACGAATTTCGACCATTTGGTATACATTTTGAGAGCGAAAAGAAAGTTATAATTTTGAGTTAATCAGGATAATAAATGACTTAATGTGGCTTTGCTATGAACTCTTTTATGGTTTTATAAAATTTAAATAGATGTTGCATAAAATGGTATACAGGGGTTCCACCGTTCCAGTGAATTCATAAATAGTTAAGGGGGTACTGGTGTGATAAGAACGTGGTATGGGGGAAAAGTGGTTGATGAAAGTTAGGTAGATCCATTAATAAAAGTGTTAGATTTTTTTAGAACGACAAAAATTTCATTAAATAAAACTAGCGAGGGACTAGAAAATTGCAAACGTTTACAAAAAGTATCAACAGGAGAGATACACCACAGATGCCAATCTAAACATTTATAATTCGATCTAAACATAAACCAATTAAACGAAGCAACTTGAAGATCGTCCGCCGTTTTGACAGGAGAAGTCTTAATCTTCTTGAAAAATGCTATATGTTCACGCCTTCCAAATGAACCAAACCAAAGCATACAACAGCCCAAGCTTTAACCTTTTAAAATTCTTACTCAAACCCCTGCTGTCTATTTTAACCAAAAGATCTTGCAAACATGACGGGGGTGTGAGAAGAATATTCGACCAATCAATGAATCTGCACCAAATCTCCTGAGAAAAAGAACAGGACAAAAAAAAAAGATGATCTTGATATTCATCGAGCTCACCATAAAAAGAACAACATCTGCTAGAAATCACAACTCCTCTCCTGATAAGATTGAAAGCAACATGAATTCTGTTTTGAACAAACCTCTACATGAAGCATTTAACTTTTAGCAGGATGACATACATCCAATCAAAAGTCCACTTATCTCCAAAACTGTGCACATTTTCAATTAGATTTCTCATGGAACTAACCGAAAACAACCATTGCTCACCATATTCCATTCCCAAGAATCCGACTTCAAAACTAGTCTCAAATCCGCAAGACAGTTATTAATTAAATTATTCTCATTTTCCTCGACACCATTTCTCGGATCCCTTCTCCGGTTCCACCGAATACAATTATCTCCAACCTCAATTCTCTCACTGGCCTTGCAGCTCTTCTCCAGCTCAATAGCATACAATTTTGGAAAAACTTTCTTTAAAGGAGTGTTACCCAACCAAGCATCAAGCCAAAAAAACGTCTTGTCACCTCTTCTTATTTTTCTAACTAAAACGTGATCTACCTTTATATTGATATCCTCTAAATCTTGTACACAATTAACAATGGACAACCATGTCCCCGTCAAACCCTACTCGCTAACGGCTTTCGGTCTTCACCCGAGACTTTATGTATAAAACATAATACATCTTCTCCACAAGCATTGCAATAATCCATCCTTAAACACCATAGCCATTTCATAAGAAGGGCAATATTCATACTTTTCAAACTATAAATACCAAGCCCACCCTTGTCTTTACTACGCGATAAACTATCACACACCACCCAATGAATCTTCCTCTTGTTCTCTTTGCCCCCTACCCTAAGAAATTTCCTTCTAATAGACTCTACTGTATTAATCACTGAATAAGGAGCCTTGAATAAAGAAAAGAAATACAAAGGAAGACTACTAAGCACCGATCTAATGGGAGTAAGCCTACCACCAAAAGACAGCAAATTGGATTTCCACTTTGAGAGCCTAACATTGAATTTATCAATGACGGGTTTCCAATGCTTCATAAATTTCATATTGGCTCCAATCAGTAGACCAAGGTAAGAACAAGGAAATTCGGCAGGCTCACAACAAAGAATACTAGCCATACGGCTAAGTTCTCTATCTTCAACTCCCACTCCAAACACTTTACTCTTATTAAGATTAACTTTGAGACCGGAAGCCATGTAAAAGCATCTAAGGATTTTATTGAGATTTATCAAATTGGTCGCCTACCACTCTCCAACGAAGGTAACACCATCCGCATACGTAAGGTGAAATAAAACTAGCCCCTCACATGGAAGAGAAACTCCATTAAAGATGTTATGATCACAAGCCTCTTTTAAGACGATAGAAAGTCCTTCCATAACTAACACAAACAGAAAAGAGCAGATAGGGTCACCTTGCCTAACACCCATTCGAATATCAAACTCCTTCATGACGGAACCATTCACAAGGACCGAGGCCCTACCCAAAGCAAGACACCCGTTGATCCACTTTCGCCACCTTAAACCGAAATTCATTTACTCCAATAACGAGTCAAGAAACCCCCAATGAAGCGAATCAAACGCTTCATCAAAATCAACATTGAAAAACGGTTAGATGAGTGTTCGTATCAATAGATGTGAGTAAGACTTGTAAATGACAATTTCGTCATCTCAACTATTTTCGTACTAGCAACGTAGAAGTCGAGGCTTGACTTTTTAAATCAACATAAAAAATAAGGTATTAACAAGAAAAAAAAGTAAAATATAGCTAATCCAACGTACTTATTACTCTGAATTCCAAAATAGACCATTCCGAACGAAATAGTCGGTTTCATAGAATACAAATAAGTTGATCATTTTAATTCATTCATTTATTCTTAATGATAACTTTTAGAGTAAATTACAGTTTTGGTCCGTGTGGTTGACACGTTTTTTCAGTTTTAGTCCAACTTTTTATTTTTCACGATTTTGGTCCTTGTGGTTGGTATTTTTTGCAGTATTGGTCCCTCCTGGCGTTACCATTAAACTTTTTCTGTTAAATGGTTATAAAATTACTATTTTACCCCTGATTTTATTTTCTAATTCATATATTTAAAAGAAAAATATCTCTCTCTCTCTCTCTCTCTCTCAACTTTTAATATTTCTCTCACTAACAAAATCTTTTGAACTATCTTCTTTTCTGAACGGCCAAGCTATCAGGAGTATATAACGGGCTCTTTCTTTCGCAATGGTAATGTGTTTATATTAGTGACTAATATTCTCTGTGTATGTGTGCTTTCTGTGTTGTGTGATGACAAATATGTGCTTTGATTGGGGATCAGTGCAGCAACAATTAGTGCCGCCATGGCTGGAGAAGTTGCTATTAACGGAGTTCTTCTCTGTATGCCGGAAGCACGGCGACCCCGTGAGAAGCTACCATAACCATAACATTATTAACATGAAAGAGAACGTCGGCTGATTGTTGAAGAAACGACATGATCGAGAGCTTTCTTATTGTCACCAAAGGTTGTAAACATCACTGAGAGAGAGATACAGAAAGGTGGGGTGGGTGGGCCAGAGAGAGTATGAGATGGGTGAGGGTGGTGATCGTAGACATGGGGAGAGAGAGAGAGAGAGAGAGAGAGAGAGAGATATTTAGGGGTAAAATAGTAATTTTCCAACCATTTAACGAAAAAAGTTAAATGGTAACGGCAGGACCGCAGGAGGGACCAATAATGCAAAAAATGCCAACAATAGGGACGAAAACCGTGAAAAATAAAAAGTTGGACTAAAACTAAAAAAATGTGTCAACCACAAGGACCAAAACGGTAATTTACTCTAATTTTTATCAATAACCCAATTTTGTTGCATAAAAGATAAAGTTAAAACGAATGGGGATTGTGCCGCCAGCTTGGCACCCACCTGGGATATCCCTTTTTGTGAACAAGACTGCCAAAGCCCAAAAGTTAAAAGGGTTATTGTTACTGTAGCACATCAAAGTTATCAATTTTATCCGATTTAGTCCTTAAATTATTTTTTTTGTACAATTAATCATTAGACTCGTATAAAACGTATCAATTACACCATTTTGCAATGTGTTAACGAATCAGCCGGTAAACAGGCTGATCTGGCAGTTGATTTATTATGTTTTTTTCTTTTGAAAATGCCACATAAGCCTTTCCCCACGCCTTCAATTTTCTTGATTATCCCACTGCAACCCACTTAAAGAAAGCCCCAAGACCTATCACAATGGCAGTCAATGGATTCCGATAGACCACCACCACCACCGCCGCTAAATCTACCCAACTTTTCATCTAGTTCACATCTCCATCCTCCATGAAGACATTGAAAATGGTGGTGATGTGCAGAAGGTAGTGAAGTTGGAGTATAACGGCGGCGACGGAAAAGATGCCACCCTAAAAATCGTCGTGATTATGGCCGGGGATGAACTTCCGACTTACTTAGCAACACCTGCTAACGTTGTCGTCGCCGTCGCCGTCAACGACACCCATGTTTCTAACTTATGAATCTCGGCGTTCTTCCGGTGATTGTAAACTCTGAGGAACAAAAATTTTGAGTTGAGGTCCCCCAATTTTGTTTTGGTTATCGTTGTACGGGAATATGTATGTTAGAGAGATGAGTTATCAGACAACTTGAATGAATTAAAAGTTCAAGATCAATTACATAATCTAGCTTTCGTTTTGTTATTGGGTTTGGTTGCGTTTCTCCGAGCAAATCACTAACAGTGTCATAGTTACGGCGGAGAATGTTGCCGCCGGTGGTCAAAGTTAAAAACGGATCTGGGTTCATTTACAGAGGAATAATTAGATCTGGGTTCATTTCTCCGAGCAAATCACTATCAGACATTATATGTTATTTTTTTCTATGATTTTTTTGGAGAATATGTTATTCCCGTTACAGAGGAATAATCAGATCTGGGTTCATTTACCATTGACGATTTGTAAAGCTTTAAGGACGTTGGGGTCTGAGATAAGCTGATTGTTCCATTGCCGCTCTTCATGTTCTTCAACGACGGCGATTATGAAAGAAGAGAAGATGGGTGGAGGATCAGTGGAAGAGGGAAACAGACAAGGGTCTTGTGTAGGTCTCCGACAAGGTTAAACACGAGCAGCAAGATTAAACAGACCGCTCTTCATGTTCGGCCACCGTGTAGGTCTCCGGCAAGATTAAACACGAGCAGCAACAAGGTTCCACTGATCCTTGCTCTAGATGTCTCCCATCTTCGACCTGGTGACGAATTCGTGAATCACTAGGACGAAAATCGCTTCTGTCCCTTCTCTATTTCTCTTGAATCGCGACCATGGAACCCCAATGTGAACCCATCGACTTCTTCTTTTGCGTTTGTTTTCTTTCTCACCTCCGATCTCAGGGTCGCACACCAAGGATTCCAAGTATCGTTCCCGACTTTCTCTCATTCTCGATTTCTTTCTTAATCGTAATTCATACACACACAAATTCCATCTGGGGAACTGAATATGATATCGATCAATGAACGAGTTTAACACATTAGGGCTTTTGTAAGGTGACAAAATAGATAAGGTAGACCGGACGCATAATTTATGTTATCTTCAGATGAAGGTTATGGCTCTGTGGAGGCTATGGAGGATTTGGCGAGATTGGTTGAGATGAAGGTTATGGCTCTGTGGAGGCTACAGATGATGAACATTATGAGGAGAAACAAGAACATTACGTGGCAATTCAACATTAAGAAGAATAATAAGCAAATTCCATGTCATCAAGTTCAACCGGCTGACCTTTTAAAATCCTTTAATTTGGTGTAATTGACACGTTTTTTAAAAGTTTAATGACCTATTGTGCAAAAAAAATAATTTAAGGACCAAATCAGGTAAAATTCGAAAGTTTAATGTGCTACAGTAACAATAACCCAAGTTAAAACGCATGAAATTTGTAAATCTTTTGGGGTGGGTGATGGACGGTGCCAATCTTTGACTTTTACTCACAGGAAAGTCATTTTCACTCAATGCGTTGATTTTTAAGAGTCAACATCTTCAAACGAAATACAGAAATTGTAATAGAATAAGGGCTAAAACTACGAGAAAAATATCAATAGTTATTTCAAAATTTGTAGAAAATCCCCCAAAAACTTTGAAACAACAGCTCTTTTGAATAAGCGTCTTACATGCACTTTTTAAATATGAATAAAATGTCGCTAATTATGTCTATAAAATTATTATTCACACTTCAATTTATTAATGGGTTGTTAAATATGATAAATTTCATTTTGAACCCGTTTAATTTCTACTTTTTACTGAATAAAAAAGATTTTTGATTGATACATGTTGAAGTCCATCAATAGATAAATTAATATTAAAATAACTCGAATTACAGCAATTTGCATCACACAATTAGGTATAAAAAAGACAACTCCTTTATGGAATTGTCATTAGACTCTTATTACCTCTTTAAGATGAAATGTATTTTTCTTTCTTCTTTTGGTTCCCTAGACCGTAGTCGTAAGGGTGGGCCATGGAATAGTGTCAAACGTGTTGATCTAAAATTGTTTCAAAGAGTAAAGTGTTTCCACATACTTTGCCAATAAAGTGTTCCACATATTTTTGCCATATAATTAAGTAGACAAATCATAAATAGTCATGTGGTTTATATTGACTCTTCTTTTCTTCAGTTTCTTGAGTATGATGTATGTGAAAAAAAAATATTATACAATTTATTTAAATATTTGTATAATTATTATTAAATTTAAAAAGTCTCACCATACCCATCCCATCCCATCCCACCATATTTTCTTTCCTCTCCCTTCTTCCATCGTCCACCACCACAAACCACCAATATGTCGTTGCTACTGTTTTCCAAATATAATGAAATAAACCCATAAGTTGAACACATGAACAAACCCAAAAATTGATCACTTAAACAAGCCTAATTATAATCGCAGATAAATGCCCTGAAAATATTTAACAATAGTAACCCTTATGAAATACTCAAATTTGAATAGATTGATGAAAACATGGTAATTTCCCAAAACTAGCAAACCAAATAATGCTAGCAATACAAGTGAGCAATGGAGATAATAAGCCACTCCTAAAATCATAGGCCTTAATTGCTCAACAACTCTAAGGTGGGGTTTCGGTCGATGGATTTCAAAGGAATTTGAGGGAACTAGAATAGAATTTCTTGGAATTTCTGCATTTGGTTCAAGTTTTGGTTGAATGATTTATAATTCAATTCTATTAAAATGAGTGAATTGAATTCCTTAGGTTGATTGAAGGAAATGAAACAATGAATGATGGAATTTGCAAGATTACCGTTACACCATTCTATTACCTTTCAAGTTGAAACCCTCTACCACCACCCACCGCCGCCGCCACCACCACTATCACCCACCACCACCCACTGACACCGCCCACCACCACCACCACCACTGTCACCCACCACCACTGCCGCCACAACGACCCATATATATATATATATATATATATATATATATATATATATATATATATATATATATATATATATATATATATATACATGCATGTATGCATGCATGCATGCATGCATGCATGTGTGTGTGTGTGTGTATATATATATATATATATATATATATATATATATATATATATATATATATATATGTGTGTGTGTGTGTGTGTGTGTGTGTGTGCGCACACACACACACACACGTGCATGTCAAGTCACTGTTATTGATATTAGATGCATGTTAATGATGTTATGCATCTTAAAGCATCTTTAATTCATACATTTTACATTGAATTTTAGGTGTTATAGTTCATGCATTTTTCCATTTCGGAGTTATTTTATGTGGTTTGGTGGAATCACGTAATTTGCATATTTTCTGGGTGTTTTATAGGATATTCAAAGGTGGGACCGTGGTTTTGATCATGTAGAGTTAAAGAGTTGTGGTGTAAGTTCTTGAAAATGGGACTAGAAACGAAAAAGTTGAACATTTTGACGATGGGACGTCAAACTGAAGACTACACGTCCGAATGAACTTCCCTTAGGCCCTCCAGTGTGGTGCGAGTAAATGGTGCACGCTCTTTCTTTTCTTGACACCGCCCTCTACCAAGGGGTGCTCTAACTTTTCTCCCTGCATGGGGAGATGGTGTCGCATGAGCTGGTGAATCTCAAAGCATGTGACTTGTACATTAAGCTTAATTAGTTGTACCAAAACCAATGGGAAGTGAGAGGTAACCATTTTCAAGGGTGACGGGAGGAGTGCAGAGGAGTGCAGGGTGCTGACTGTATGCAGATGTGACAGGGAAAAAGTAAGAGCTGGTGAAAACCCACACCGGAGAGCGTTATGGCCTCCGTTTTGATCGAGTCCTATGAAAAATTCAAAACACACATTTGAAGACCCGTTGAGTCGCGTGGGATCCCATTGTAATATTGACTAGGTCGAATGGAAGGCTACTGTTATATTTTAAGCAGTTGGGTGGCCTAGACAACGGCTAAATTACATATACGTAATGCAATTTTTTTCTAATAGGATGCAACTTCGCGGAAAAACAAAGTGTCACTACTTAATAGGGTACATCTCTAATGTCATTATTATTGGTAAATCATGCATCCACCTCTTATTTTAAATAAAATATTCAGGGTCTTAACATCAAATCGAGAACACAATAAATAAGGGATAATGATTTGGAAGGGTAACGAACTTTTGAAATTGCTCACATTTGGTCACTAAACTTATTTTTGTTCTTGATTTACCCTTGAACTTTTTAAAATTGTTCAAATTATACCATTATGACAGGTGATAGAAGGTTGATGCTGATTTGGAATCCTACGTGGCATCATAGAAGACTTGGAAGGGTAACGAACTTCTAAAATTGTTCACATTTGGTCACTCAACTTATTTTTGTGCTTGATTTACCCATGAACTTTTTAAAATTGTTCATATTATACCCTTATAAGCGAAGATAGAAGGTTTATGTTGATTCGACATCCGATGTGGCTTCAAAAAGCTGAGACATAAACAAGGGTTATTAGTCTTCAGTTGTGGTTCGTTTTGTTAGGGGTGTGCATGGGTGGGGTTGGTCCGCTTTTGTTTTTGTCAGTTTTTTCGGTTTTTGGGTTTCGGTTTTGCTCACCCCTAGTTTTTATGCCCTAATCTATAGTGAACGGTAGTTCAATCTTGCAGTGTCTTCCTCTTTCTCAACCTTCTCTCAAGTTCACAAATTCGATCCTTATCCACAGAGAAGAACCTAGGTAAGCGATTCTTAGTGCGCGATAACGCATAGGTAAATCCACTAAAAAACCTCAACTAATATGAATTACCATAATTCGAACCTCAATCACAAAAAAAACCAAATGGACTTACATGTGAGTTTTCGTACACCAAGAATCGCCTACCTGAGTTCTTTTCCATGGTTGAGTCTCGAATGTGTGAACAAAAACCACAACCACAACGATTATAGTACGGAAATCCATACTAGAAGACTTGCAAACTTGAGAGAATGTTGAGGAAGAGAAAGACACTGCAAGATTCAACTATCGTTCACTATAGATTAGGGCATAAAAACTAGTGATGAGCAAAACCGAAACCCAAAAACCGAAAAAAAAACTAGCAAAAGCGAAATTGGACCGACCCGACCCATGCACACCCCTAACAAAACGAACCCCAACTGAAGACTAATTATCCTTATTTACGTCTCAGCTTTCTGATGCCACATCGGATGCCAA
>CM042015.1:93479721-93512362 GCA_023525715.1 Cichorium intybus
TCAAAAACTATAATTTGGTTTCAAATAGAAATGAGATGTGTCAACCCGGATATATATAAAGCATAAATGTGTTTACCTGGTAAGATTGGATGTTTGATTAAGCACCGAGAAAGGCAAGATAGAAACCAGTCGACGTCGTGAAGGTCGAGAACGGGAGATGGGATCGTGTGACGTTAAGTAGAGAGGGAGAACGCAGACGTTATATAGGGCAAAAAGATAAAAATCAATTCCATGTTTATCTCAAAGTATTTCCACTTTCACAAGACAGGGAATAAGAGGGTTTTAAAAGGGCGTGATAGAAAAAAGATTGCGCTTTTAAAATCATATAACTTGATAAACATGGATTATTTTATAACTAGGCATTTTATTATTCAACCATATAACTAAACGAAACAGCCAATTATATAGCATTTCAAATTTAAATCCATTTAAAATCTATACATGTATTACCGTTGTACTTTCTTTGTACTTATCTTAGGCTAGTTATACTCGACGTAGGACTTTTCTTTTACATGTTACTTTGCATGTATATATACCCCAAATACATTAATGAGAAAGCGAGATTTATACAACTTACATGGTATTAGGCCAAACACCCGATCGATCCACGGCCTACCTCTATACCGCCCAACAAGCGTGGGAACGACTTTCAGAATTATCTTGTCATCTACCTTGAACATAAATTTACCAACATCAGGCTCGACAATTTCCCAAAATTCGAGATGCATGTGCCTCAACCCAACACTATCAAGGTCATCAAGACTTGTTATGTAGACATAGAAGGAATAAGCATCAACATAAACCAAACAAATTTGTTTAGGCGAGATAATCATCTAATATACTTTTTACAAAATCATAGATCGAAATTATGAAGCTTTTTAAATGTACAATGTTTTTATGGTCATTTAATTGCAGGACAAATGAGACATGTAGATGTAACCTAATAAGAAGACGAAATAGAGTTTACGCATCAGCAAACATATATTGTGGATTTTATTGTTTAACGATGAGTTATATCTTAGTTTTCCGTAATTTATTTACAATAAGTTTATCTAACTGCAAAGATTATCCATCAACTCGACCAACAAATGGATATTATGCTACGAAATACGATGGGGTAGATGAGGAAATACGTTAGGAGGTATGGTTTTAATGATCGAAAACTACTTATGTTACTGTAAACTGTTTATTCAACTTTATTATGATCAATGTGTTGTTTTCTTTGTTTTGTGTAATTGTAGGATGAAGATGTTGATTGAAGTATGTTTTATATGGTTACCATAAGTTACATTAGCTTTGTAGTTACTTCATACGATTACCATATGTTGCATGTTTTGGTTGTTTTTTTAACTTTGTAAAACTTTGATTGCTTTGTATATGTTATGTTATATGAACTTTGAATGCTTGATTGAGTTGATAAAGCTTCGGTTATACTCTGAAATCTCAATTGGATAAGACTCTGACGAGATACAGAACCAAGAATGTGTTTTTGTTATGATTTTTCTGTACCAGAATTATGACAAAAAAACGGGGTGTTAGCCCCTTTGTTTGAAACCGACATAGAACTGCCACAAGGCAGTTCCAAAAACATCTGTATAATGTCACAAAACCGGATTTTAGACAATGGTAAAATAAAAGTCAAAACTGGGTCTATTTTCAGAAAAACAAATTTTTGTTGCATTTTTAATAAAGCAATATAACCTAAAATAAAAATTTTGGGTTTAATATATATATATATATATATATATATATATATATATATATATATATATATATATATATATATATATATATATATATATATATATATATATATATATATATATATATATATATATATATATATATATATATATATATATATATATACACACACACACACACACACACATATATATATATATATATATATATATATATATATATATATATATATATATATATATATATATATATATATATATATATATATATATATAGTAACTTACAGTTTTGGTCCCTGTGGTTAACACTTTTTTACGGTGTAAGTTATCCTTTTGAAATCCAACGTTCTTGGACCCTGTGGTGGCAAAAATATAACAGTTTTGGTCCCTGTGGTAGTCAAAAGGTAACAGATTTAGTTTGTGCTCCATGTGAAAAGACCAAAATACCCCTTTTCATTTGTTTTTCATTTTTCTTTTAATTAATTATCACTTAAATAATTAAAAATAAATGAAGGGAGGAAGCCCGTAAATTCCTCCCCTCTATTCAGCCTCTAATCATCGATTTAGATAAATACAACTTACCATCCAACAACCCACCGGAGGTAACAGTAAAAGCTGAAAACATCGAAAGGTATGATATATCGGATGGGTTTCGTGCAAGAAAACATTACCATTTAGAAGACAATGACCATGAAGATGAAAGAAGCAGCAAAGTCAAACCGCCTGCAATTTATGAAGAAGAAGAAGCTCAATTATCCGAAATGTTTGACAGAATTCTTCTTTGTTGCAACAACAAATCCGACACTTTCCGCGATTATCACTCCGTCAATAAGCATCCACACGCGAACAACCATTGGCACACACCTTCTTGGAGATCAGTAACTCGTGACAGTTTCGACATTAGAACTTTACTAATCAATTGTGCACAATCATTCGCTTCAGACGATCACCAAATCGCAACCCAACAACTGAAACTAATAAGACAACACGCGTCACCTACCGGAAACGCCTCACAAAGGTTAGCCATGTTTTCGCACTTGGTCTAGAAGCACGCTTAGCTGGCACCGGGTCCCATCTTTACGCAACTCAAAAAGCCCTAAAAATCTCTGCCGCCGAGATTAATTTCACAACCATCTTGTATTCTTGTTACAAGTTCTTGGGGCGTAATGGGATCGTTTTATTGTTTTTTTTCTTATGCTTCAGTTTCAGCAAATTAGATTTGTCGGTCTTTAGGGATCAATTTACTTGCTCATATATCTGCGTGCATGTGTGCTAGCTGATGTTTAGACATCGAGAACCTGTGAAAACAAGGTTGCAACTTGCAAGGATGAAGTCAGTGTAACGCACATCACGTGTTCGATGAAATGCCAAATTGTGTTATCCACTTTCATGCATGTTTTGGAGTTGCAGGTCTCACCGTAAATTAGGGTATCGGTGGAGGGGAAGAGAACCGGCTTGAGTGAGATGGAGAGAGAGAAAGAGAGACTGAGGGGGGTCGGGGGTATGGGGGTTTATTTTCTTTTTCTTTATTTATTTATTGATATAATAAATAATATATTAAAAAATGAAAAGAAATGAGAAAGGATAAATTGGTATTTTCATATGGACAAGGACCAAAACTGTTATATTTTTGCCACCATAGGGACCAAGAACGTGAGATTTCAAAAGGATGCATTGGACTGTAAAAAAGTGTCAACCACAAGGACCAAAACAGTAATTTACTCATATATATATATATATATATATATATATATATTTATATATATATATATATATATATATATATATATATATATATATATATAGAGAGAGAGAGAGAGAGAGAGAGAGTTAGGATATATTATGAACCCTAAATATTGTGTGGTTGTAGGACTTAATATGGGCCGTAGATCTCATCAAATCACAATTTAAGAGATTAGGGGCAAATCAGGTATTTTATTTATATTAATTAGAATTAATTAAAAATAATAACACCTAAATTAGGATTGGGAGATTATTACGTAGACTGTTACAGATCTCGTTCCTGATATTCTTCTATAGCATACGACTTTGAACAAATCAGGCCAGGCGAAGTCAATATTGTAAAAATCAATCGTATTCGTTAATCTGGATCGTGATAATGGATGATAAATCATCCAATTCGAACTAGGTTCAAGGTGTCGCTCAAGCAATAAGTTTAGACGAAGGATTTGAAGATTTCTACGATGAACACATTGGTTGTAAAATATATATATATGATGAAGATAAATCTGTTAATATCAATCAAGGTTAGTAATTTAAAGTCTTTTCAATCTCGCCGAATATCAATTCTGATTATATTAATTATGCTCTAGAATTCGTTAATTATTATCTTAGAATATGTATTTTTTTTTTCAGAATGATTTAATGTACATGGATGTTTAAAGCAATTGATGGTTTAGGGTTCGTTAATCATTCTGACAGAATGACGAATGTTCACAGTTTCATTATTAACATGGATTACAAAGTAGTTGTTTTAGTAGCATTTACCATATATTCTGACAGAATGTGAATCTTTAAGAATGATACAATTATTTCCCTTTATGCAATCTCGATTTGTCTTTGTGATTTTGCCATCAACTTCCCGTATTCTTGATTTCTTTGATTCTTCAATCATCAATCTAAATTTTAGTCTGTATGTTCCTGAAAGGTTTTTATTTCAATTAGTATTGATTTTTTTAGCTTGTGAGTGTTTTTTATTGGTACATTTCCAGATTTGAAGCACACTTGTTAAAACCCCAAGCCCTAAATCTTGAGGTGAGTGATTCTTTTTACACCGAAATAGATTTCTTCTAGAATATTTGTATGGATCTTATTATATTAAATCTTTTGTTGATATAATAATTCTTTTATCGTCTTGATATTTTTTTTCTTCTTGATTATAACATTCTGCCAGAATTTGTTTTTTATGTGTTCTTACAGAATAATTGACATAAGACTATAACATTCTGCCAGAATTTGTATTTTGAGTCTAGTTGTTCGTGAATCGGCGATTCTGGATGTGATGGGTAGGAAGAGAAGTATATGGGATTTTGTAGTACACCAGAAAGTAGTGACACGCATCATCTTAAAGCAACCATTTCCATGACAAAGAAAGAGGAGTATACGAGAAAAGTAGTGACACACATCTTGATCAACCTTGAAATTCATATTTCAAGGTTATGATTTTCTTCTGTCAATAGAATGCACATGATACAAAATATTTGATCAGCATACACTTTAGAAAGGAATGTTTTTGGATGTTATTCTGCCAGAATAAATATTTCAGAATGTAATTATTCATAATTTTTCTTTATTTTGATGTATTTTAGTTCAAATAATGTTATTTAATTGACATATTTATGGTCATAGGATGATTTTCTATGATATTCTTCAAGAATAATGCTTTATTTGATGACATTCTGTCAGAATAGATAAGTAAGAATGTATAACAGCAAGAACTTTTTTTTATGTATATTAGTTCAAAGAACTTTTTGATGTATTTTAGTTCGGAGAAGTAGTTCATAAAATATTTATTTATGACATTCTGCCAAAATGGATATTTCATAATGATTCAGTCAAGAATGACTAATTTTTTCCTCAAAATAAAATGTCTAGTCTACCATTTTGTAACTGCTTTTTAAAAACCATTTAATAATAAAATGGATAATTACAATTGTTATAGTTAACATGGATGTTAAATGAAATGTCTGCTTAGAATTCACGATATATTTTGACCGAATACAGATTTTTAATTATTTCACAGGTGGACCAATATACTACATACCAGAAGTTTCTGAGGGTTTAAAACCAAAAATCAATCCAGTGTTTGATTCATATATTGCAGTCGTTCAAATGTATAAAACATACGCATTAGAAGGTGGTTTTGGTGTTAGAAAATGATTAACAAAAAAGAAGTATCATGGTACAATTAGAGTAAGATATTTCTTATGCAATAGAGAAGGGGAATTGTATTGTAGAATCTTATCCTTTTGATGTAGTTTAGTTTGTACGATGATTTTTTTTCTATATGACATTTTGCAAGAACAATGTCTTTTTTGGATGTCATTCTGCTAAGAATCGACTTTTCATAATGTATCTTTATTTGATAAATTCTTTGAGAATGTACTTTTTTGTGTTCATATGTCCAATACTCAATTCTAAAATAAGTTTAATTATTGAAAAAACTAAAACAATGTAGGAATGTATCTTAATTCTACAAGAATATATGTCCCTGTACAACCAAATACAACCCCTCCGTATAACATTCGTTAAAAATGTCGTTCTTCCTGTTAGCCCAACACAACATACAGGTAATATATGTTTCAAACTACAAAACAAAATATTTACTAACCCCCAAAATGTAAATTACAAAAACTAATTAACATAAGTAACAACATTTCTATAAATCAAACATTCTAAATGGACAATTTCTGCTGTCATGATCACCATACTGATTGCATACTTTACAAAATCTCTTATTTTGATACTCGACATCTTCATCTCCATTCTTAAACAAATAAATATTTCGAAATACTTGAAAATCTTCCAGCACCATATTGTATGTAGTACTTTTAATCACTGTTGTTTTTGGAGGTATGTTAGGCGTAACAACCTTTTCTTTTAGTGGTACACTGTGTAGTGGTTCTGCTTCAATTACCATGTGTGCTCCTACTCAATTAAGAAGTTAAAGGTTAGTAAAAAAACTACTTGATACACTAATTGGTTCAACTAATTAATATTGAAAACAAGAAAGTGCAACAACCTTACATGCTCAAAATTGTCATGCTTTTTATATTACAAAGAGTTCATATTCTTATAGAATATGCATTTGCATAATTTAAGTACATGTTTTCAATCAAGATACAAAATAATAACTAAACTCTTATATTCTAGCAGAATCGAAACAAATATGGATATATTTTATCAACTAAAGGCTAAATACATTCAATCAGAATACACATTCCCCTTTTGTCCAATTTCAATGTAACTTACATTAAAATACATTCTAACAGAATACACATACACATTATATTCTAACAGAATACACATACACATTATATTCACAACAAACTTAACAGAATAACAATTTTAACAACTAAATTTACAGAATATCATTCTATTAGAATTCAAATACATACACACATTAATGTAATTATATCGATCATCATATTCTATCAGAATGACATTATGTTATCATATAAACAGATGACTAAACAAGCAGACGATCATACACACACACGTTCAATTCTATCAGAATGACATTATGTTATGATATAAATATGCCCTGTTTTTTATTTGATTCTAAATTACATCAATCTCACTGTACCGTTAAACCCTAATCGTAAATTACCTTAAAATTAGTAGCATTCTAACACCGATAACAAACGCAAAATCATCCATTCAAATTGAAGTCACCCGATTTTCTTTCATACAAAACCCATTACTTCACAAAATTAGAATAACACATACCTTTTGGAGGATTAACAAAATCGTCATCCTCTACATCCAATGTTGTATCTACTGTGTTCATAAACTTGTTCTTGAAGTTTTCCCTAAACCTTGAACTTGATCTAGTCCCCTTCATTCCCGCAGAATATTTATTTCTTCTACAATTCAAGCTTCGAACTTCGATCAGAATGCTCGCACCACAGCTGTGTTTTAGAGTTGCTACTTATCGAATTATTTGGAATGGGTAGGAAATCAGTTTAATTCGAAAAGAAGATTATCTTGAATCCGTAATCCGATTTCTTTGAATTTCAATAGACGATTTTTTTGGGATATGTGATCAATACCCGGGAATGAAGGAATACGATTCCATGAAAATTGATGATTACCTTTTATCTCAATATATTAGAATACCCATAATGCCCTTACTTACTCGATTTATAAGGTTTTCCCAATTACTTTTTATTTTTAACTCTAATGAAATATTAATTCTAATCTAGTTGATCCAACGGTCCATATAATTCCCTACATCCACACAATAATTAGAATCCTTAATATATCTTAACCCTATATATATATATATATATATATATATATATATATATATATATATATATATATATATATATATATATATATATATATATATATATATATATATATATATATATATCACCCGATCCTGATTCTATATAAGGTCCGGTTCTGGTGAAGACTCGCGAGGACACCTTAAAAAAATTGAAAAAAAATATAAAAAAATACAAATCATAAAATCGATAATAGTACTATATCATTATAAAAAAATTGAAAAAAAAAATTTGCATCATTGAAAAAAGTAATAATCCAATTTTTCTGTTTTTATTTTGGATCATTATTTCATTATAAAAAAAAATAATGATCCGATCCTGATTCTCTCTCTCTCTCTATATATATATATATATATATATATATATATATATATATATATATATATATATATATATATATATATATATAGGTTCAAATACATTTTGTAAATATTGTGTGATCGTAGGACTCATTCTGGACCAATCATTTGATAGGGAAAGTTTTGGAAAATTATAATTAAATTAATTATTATATAATATTAATCCCTAGATTATTGGTAACTGATTGATGATTTAATCCTATATTAATCTCTCTCTTTCTGATTTTTATTTCACTCTTTCTCTTTCATCGTGCCTTAGTTCTTGCATCACGTCTTCCCCCAAACTTCCGATTCCGATCGCTTTCTCTCTATCCAATTCATTCATCGCCCTCGCTTTATCATCGGTTCAAACATCTCGAATTCCCATTCAATCATGCCGCGCAATCAGGTATTTCGTCAACAAGCCATGTGTTTACTTAGTTTTTCGCGAGTGATTGGTTCTGTTAATTTGGGGGTCCGGTTTTGTAAGAAAATTTATTGGATTTGTAAGAAATTTTAGTGATAACTCCTCCTTGTTCAATTACCGGCATTCCGGAGTACCTCCTCATGAGGTATCTGATACTTCATTGTACATGGGGTGGTGAAAATTGGTCAAAAGAGAAAGCCACCTTGCGTAAAGGTAACATATCTTTTACTACTTATTTTATTAATATTTTAAACAAGCCAAAGTAATTTCCTTTCACATTTATTTATAAGAATTTGTGGCAGATAATATTAGATGAAGCAAACAGGATTCTGGAATTAGGTTTTGGTAAAGAGATTGAAGAGACACTTGATATTTGCAAAATTTGCTCTTGTCAGGCACCTTAAATGAAAAAGCCAATCATCTTGCAAATATTAGTTTGTAAAATCCAGTTATGATAGGTCTTGATGACAAAAAGACTCAACAACATCTAATATCTTGAATTTAAACTGTCAATCTCATTTATGTATTATTTCGCGTCGATCATGAAAATTACATTCAATTATACATGACATATGTATCCTCATATAAAATCAATTGAAAATATGCCCTCAAAAGTCCTTTGCACTTCCAATTGTCAACACATGTCAATTCAAATTAAAAGACACGGATGTGCAGCTAAGTATAGAAATTATTTCTAGGACTTAAACTGTAGATTGAAATGGAGATTTAAGAGCATAAGTTTAAGGATTTCAAATTGAGTTGGAAGAACGACACTAGATAATTTATGGAATCAATAAGCTTGCTATTGCTGAAAACAGTGCACGATCCTCTGTTCCTGTGCCACAATTTGGGAGTATCACATTGAATGACGTAGCACCTCTTCACGTGTTGAATTGACACCTCATGTAATCACGGTTAAAGCAGGAGAGGTATTACTCTCGACTTTCAAATATTGCTTGTTTGATTTTTTTCTTGATGTATGAATCACATTTGAAACAAGGTTAGATTATTTCCATCAGGTTCCTTCATCAGGTCGACCTTCACATCAGGGATGAACAATAGAGGCTTCCATATTCTTCAAGAATGAAAACTCGAACCAACATATGGTAAGAGTATTCTTTAAGAATGAAATATTAAAACCGAGCATTCATTAAGAATGAAGACTGAAAAAAGGAGGACCGATGGTTCAAGAATGTTGCCGGTAGTGTTGGCTGGTCAAAGATGAACAGAAGTGATAAAACGATGAACAATACAGAATAATGTAGGGTCTGATTATTGTTTAGTTTGTATTTTGTTTAGTATTCTTATAGAATATATATTCTGTACAGACCAACACAAACTTATTCTTTGAGAATTCACACTTCATACTGCATGTGTAAATGTGAGCAATATTATATACAGTGGTTGTAAACGTTTATTGTTACATTCCTTAAAATTCTTTGAGAATATACTCAATATTCTTTGAGAATGTGCCATTTTAATTCACAATTGAAAGTTACGGTGGTTCCGTGGTTAATGCATTCTTCAAGATTTGTCATATGCACCATATATGCATTCTTTGAGAATATGCATCATATATGCATTCTTTAAGAAGTACTGTACAAATTCTCTAAGAATTCTCTGAGAATTTGAATGAAACACAGTTAACCCAAAAATACGAAAAAAAATCTCTTTGAATCTAACCGTATTCTTTAAGAATGAAATAAATATATGATAACGAACTGGAAAAAATGTTTTGAACGTGTTGAATGAAAATTCGAATTCTGATAAAATCTGAGAATTTATTTGATTTTATTTATATTAATTAATTTGACTTAGTTGCCTAATATGTATGTAATATTTTAATTTCTTTCTCTTATTAAAATGTCATATTTGCCCTTATAATTAATTAGGTCAATTTATATTGTATATGTCATCCCATGATAATAATGTGTACCCTCAAATCATAGCCTTTCATTCTTTTAATCTAATGGCCACAAATTGGTACTACATTCACACAATAATTACCAAATTACCAAATGTATTTAATACTAACTATATATATATATATATATATATATATATATATATATATATATATATATATATATAAGTTTAATTACTAAAATAGTAGTGACTTGCCATTCTAATAATTATATATTTATAACTTTTTTTAAATGTATATTTTATTGAAAACTCAGTGACCAAAAATAGTGGTCATTAAAATTTTTGCATTGAAATAAGAGTTAATCTACTTAAACTCCTTCTTAAATCTAAAGTGACCCCCTCATCATTACCTATATATATTTCTATAAATAAATGTTATCATTAGCTAATTATTATGTCTTTTAGATAATCATATAAGTATTTTTTATTTTTATAATTTTAATTATAATAAATAATAATTAATAATTATAAACTCTTTTTTATATTATTTTTTTTTATAAATGCATGTAAAGCTTAATAAAATAATGCATAAAATTTAATGTTTAATATAGAAATTACATAAAATTTTAAAAAATAAATTATATTTTAATACATAAAATATTTTAAGTTGCAGCTAAAAAACCTCGCACCTATTAATGTCGCCGCTAATGTTTGTTGCCGCTAAAAAATACGGTAAAAAGACGCCGCTAAAAGATTGCCGCTAAAAAACGTCGTTATTGCTCAAAAGTGCCGGCAATACATTTCACCGTTAATGTGGGAATGTCACACCTATTGATGTCGCCGCTAATGTTTGTCTCACCTCCGGTGATGACATTTCACCGATAATACTTGTCGTCGGTAATGAGTTCAACGTGTCACCGCTAATATTGTTTTTAAAATAGTAAAACAAGACTACTCTTTGTCGAAAACGTAAAACTACTCTTTTTATAGAATGATAAACTTCATAATCTAATATAAGTTTAATATATTTAAAATTTTAATAAAAAAAAACTGATGTTAAAAAATGATGTTTTAAATAGAAAAGAAGGTAATTTATTTCAAAGACAATGACAATTAATAAATAGAAAGTAAACAATCATCTTTTATGTTTTAATATTAGAATTATAAATAAATACTATAGATTATTTTAATAATTAAATCAAAAGGCTGAAAAAAAGAAAATAGAAGAATAAATGCCGTATTGAAGTGGTAGGAAAGAGAAAGAGGAAAGATAGTGACCACTTGTCAAAATTAAATTTATAGCCAGTTTTCCATCATTACGGGGTCAATTTATGAAAAAAACTAGTGTTCTCCCCGTGCTTCGCACGGGTCCGGGGGAATGTGTTGATATCGAATACGTACGCCACATAGAAACTGTTTATGTGTTACCTGTTTCATTCGAATATTCAACACAAGTTGCTAAATCATCAAGATTTCCACAAGTTTCTTTACTCTCTGAATGCAAATCATACCTGCAAAAATTTTCTTTACAAAAGTCATGCTTAGAATGAAGAAATTAAGAAAAAAATATCTGAACTGTCTTGGTTTTAGAAGCAATTTATTGCATATATTTTTCAAAGTAGTAAAATTATAAAAAGTTAAATCTATATCAGGTTAGAATTTCCAAAGTACAATGCCTTAATAAAAAGAAATAAAAAGAACATTGTCATAATAGTGTTATAATAGAAAGAAATAAAAAATGTAATGCTACTATAAAAAAATAAATGAAAGTATGTCGCCTTAAATAAATGACTGAACATCTATTCCTTTGTTACCTTATCTAGCAACTTTTCATGCCACCACATGGAATTGTATCTTCCAGCTCTGCTTTGTGTACCTTCCTTTTTTCATCAAAATTTTCTAAAAAAATCAACATCATAAAAACATAGACAAATTATTAAACATTCTGAATATATTATGCATAAAAATCTGCAGTAGGTGTAATTACTGTTGGAATCAAACATAATCAACAGAAAAATGCAGGAAAGATGGGAGAAAGAATAACATATTGATATCTAGTGTTCACTGATTGTGATCAGAAAAAGAAACATGCACACACACAGAATCACATACACACACATAAAACTTAAAAAAACAAAACTAATAGTAATAGACAGAAATGAAAATAGACTGTTGCAATAAACAAATAAACAAAAGTATGTTGGTATTTCTTGCACTTAGACTTTAAAGATTAAATACGTTCTGCCTTCAATAAGAAGGATGATGAGAAGCTTTGTTGATGAAAAACAAAAGCACACACAAACACAAACAGACACACAAACGTTGCTATTTTCCATAATTTTCCCTTTAGAAATTTTGACTAACATTTCTTGGTTCACTCACCTGAACAGTGACAACATTTTCTGTTGGCAAATCTTGTACTTTGCTTTTTTCCTGAACAACAACCCTCTGCCCACTGCACAAATCAAAATTACAATAAACTCCAAAATATTTAAAACATAAATAAAATATAAATGTTGGATAAAACTTATGCAAATAATACCTATGGAGCCATGTGCCCCTTAAGGATACAATTGGATTTGGATCGACCATTCCCACCACCATTTTTTTACTTTTGTTCTGATTAGTGATTCAGAACATGGAGGAGTTCTTCCAAAGATGAAATGGCATAGTCGAACACGTATAACCCAATAATTGTTCACTGATGACCAAATAAAACCTGCTATAGCAGGTCACAATGGAAACAAAAGCGAAAAAAGCGGTTTCACCTGCTATAGCAAGTCACAATAACGAAATAAAACCAAAATTTGTTGTTTAGTGGCAATGACATCAGTTTTAAAAATTTGATGACTTAAAAGGGTAAATTGGTAAAAGTTGGTTGTCATTCCATGACATTGACCTTATAAGAAATACTCAAAAAGAAAAATTTCCTGAAAATGACTAAAAAATGTTATAAAAAAAGTTGTTCACATGTGACTACCAGGAATCAAGGATCAAGAAAGAAAAACACAGAAAAATGTTATTAATATACAAATGTATTTTCTTGAATCGAAAAATAGAAATTTTACAGAAATCCCAAAAATCAAATAGAGCTTTTATATTTTATGATTTACGATGAATGAAGAATTAAAGATCCTCACCGTAAAGCGCCCAGAAGGGCTTTCTGCCTCTCGGGTGGTTCATGGTCTTCAACCGTGAGTTTTGTCCTTTCTGCAATTACACTTAATGGAATGGTCCTGTCTTCAGATGCTCGACTGCAAGCAAATAAAATGTATTACATTATAGCACCGTAGTTTTAATTTTATTCAATTATAGCATTGTACTTTAAATAAGTTATTAAAAAAAACCCGATTATAGCATTGTACTTCCAAACTTTTTCCTATTAAGATATTATACTCTGAAAGATTTACTCTATTGTACTTCCAAACGTATGACAATTCTTCTTTCTTCAAGCTTCTTTAAAGAATGACCAGTTAAATTCAAGTGGATTAGTAAGTTAATTTTTCATATTATATGATAAAGATTATATTTTTAGTTGTCTATGAATAAAAATTGAAGAGAAAACAGGAAAAAGGCAGTTTAAATATTATGGGTGTATGTGGATCAGTAGAGGAGAGAAAAAGTATAATGTGTTAATACTATATCTGAATAAAATATTTCTTATTTAAAATATCTAAAGAGTAAAGATTATAGGGAAAATTACAAAAATCCATTATATTTTTGGTAGTTTTGCGATTTAACTTAACCACTTCTAATTTATTTTTTCCAATCAAGCGATATAAGTTTCAAACATCTTTCTAAATTAACTATTTTGACCCGATATGATATAAGAGGTTAAAATGGCTAACTTCGAAATATGACTGAAAATTTTATCCTTTTATTTTTGGTTAACTTGGAAATATGACTAAAATATAATTTGATTGAAAAAAATAAAGTATCCTTGACTAAACTACAATATGCTCAATATAATTTTTTTAATTTGGCCAAGATTATATAGAAAAGAAAATTTAGAATATTATTTAATCATGAACTTCCATAAACCTGTAAAAGAATTTCTTCTTAATTTGCTACCAAATCCAGTATAAATGCCAATCACAGCAAGATACCTTTTGTTAGAAGATGTCTTTAATGGGTTCTTAAGAAACCTCGAGTTTTTGCTAGTGTTATTTCCATCTCAGTTTCCAGAATTCTTCTCTCTAAATCCCTGGAAAAGACAATTTTGCCCATAAGACAGTTAACACATCAGATTAATTCCAGAACATAAAACAAAAAGAAATAGGAAGACCCAAAATTTACTTGCATCCTAGGACCATTAGCTTGTCTTCAACAGTAAGAATCTTTGGTCTCTGTCATTATAAAAAAAAAACCACCAAAAAAATAAAAGAAGGATAAAATTGTTAATAATTGGTGTGAGTTCATAATGAATTATCAAGGATCATAAGTTAAAAAAATCATACCTGGGAAGAATTCTTTATGAGAAGATTAGTCAATAATGTTCTGTTCTCATCATCTTGCCATAACCTGGTAAAAGCAAACATGAACATTTATCAGTTGTATAGCCAATTGATTTAGTTACCTGTAAGACATAAATTGACACCTATAATCTCATAATTGACATAGTAATCAATAATTTTAAAGATGGAAAAAGAAAACACATCTACCACAACTACTTTGAAGTAATTCATCAGCCATATCGTCCTGTGTTTTTAAAAAATTTACTTAAGTTCATAGTAATTAATAAGCCGATATATATATATATATATATATATATATATATATATATATATATATATATATATATATATATATATATATATATATATATATATTTATACAAAAATAATAGTTAAAGGAAATGAAAAACGAAAAATCAAACGGAATATTTATGTGGTTGACAAATTTGCCTTCATCCACGGTCTTGGAAGGTCATACATAGGATTTGTCCCCTATTATAACAAAAAAAAATAAGATTGTAACCGACCATTAATATAAATTTAATGTTGGTCACTTGATGCACATATTTTTAAACGAAGGTAAAGTAAAAGATTGAACCTTTTCATGGTGAGACATAATGTGATTCTTTAGCTTGCATTTATGAGCATATCTTTTGCCACATTCTTGGTAAGGGCAAATATGGTAATTTTCTTGAGAATGAGTTTTCATGTGTGACCTTAAGTTAAAATCCAATGAGAATACCTGCCAGAATACCAAGTACCATAGTTAAAAAAGTTACACTGAACATGACACAACAGACTATACTGCTATTGGCAATGCATTGTACTGTCAGTTGTACTTTTGGACCGCGACCGATGTCAATTGGAAAAAGAGTGATTACCTTACCACAACCTTCCTTCTCATTAGAGTATGACTTTCATGTTGATGATGATGCACCAGGGTCAACAGCTTCAAGCCCTACTTTCACTCCTGTGAGAAGAAACCTCTGATGGGATGAAACTAATTGATTGACTGCGTGTATTGCAACATCGCATTTTCTGCATAGTAAAGCCCTGTCTTCCGAACAAAAGAAGTAGCCAACTGATTCCTGTACAATTAAGTGATCGTTTAAAGACCGTTAGGTTGTAGGAAATTACATTATTCATATTCAATTCAAAAGAAATTAGTTAATTCGGCTACTGAGCATAGAATCGAATCATTTAACCCACAATGATCCATGTATCTTCCTAATTTCCAGACGAATTCGTTATCATCAACGAATTTCCTAAACATGGCGTAGCTCGTTGAGATACAGTTAGGACACGTCATAGAGCGATACCAGAATCATTTGTTATTCAAAATAAGTTAATTGACGAATTCCTTATCGACAACTGAGTTCCTAAACATGTAGCGGTTCATAAGATACATAGCATGTGTTCTACCTAACTCGCTTCAGAAAATCGAATCAAAATCAAATAACAAAAAATAACCACGGGCAAGTATAAATTGGAAGTAAAAAGAGGAACTCTCTGATGCTTACTGGCAAGCTTGTTGTCAGCAAAACACACTTGCATAAAAATCGTACTGATTTATCGAATCAGGATATTCTTCTCTTTTGCCATCTTCGACTCTGTACCTGATCGGACGCCACCCCCTTCTTCAATCTGGTTCTTTCACTCCCGCCTAGATTCCTTTTCCCCAAAGGTCTGTAGTTGAATCGGGAGGAGGAAGCTTCCATGTGATCGAACGCCAATCTCTCCTTCCTCTCTCTCGGATCGCTTCTACCCCTGAAAAAGAATTCGATTTCTCCCCTCTTTGTAACTTGCAAAGAAGTTATGCTTTTTCAAACCCCGGGAAAAAACCCCAGCGAAATAAGAAACAAGTGGAATGAGAGAAACGTGGCGGTATCCTGAAGCGAGATCGAAGAAAGATGGCGGAACGTAATTGGTAAAAAGAACACACCCCCTTAAAATTCCCCAAACCCCCCACCCCCAGCAAACCTTCTAGAAAACCTACGGGTTTTAATATATAAGGTAATGAGGTTATGATAGTATCACCCTTCAAATAATTACCGAGACTCATTCCGAAAATCGTTCTTTAATTAAAAGTAATTAAATTATTATAATTAAAAATCTGTTATATAGTTAAATAAACTAAAACTTAATTTGTCATTTTAACTTATTTAATTTAATTTAACTTAATTAAAAAAAATTTGGAACCGACAACACAATTATATTAATAAAAAGCCTCAGATTGGGCGAGATACCCAACCCAAAGGAGCAATCACCAAGGATTACAATTACAGATCATAGAAGGGATATACCATCCAAGAATCACCAACTATACTACTTTTAGTTCCTCTGCACTTAATCCACAACATAGCCAAATTTTGAACAGTGGACAAAATTTTTGAAGACGAAGACTCAAGCTTCTTAAAAATACGATCATTTCGAGCAAACCATATACACCAAAATGTGCAATAGACAATAGCTACTAACCGCCGCCTCCTCCATGAGCATCCCTCCGATATGCTCGCAAAGCATAAGATTTCATCCACCGTCGTCATCTCAGGGACCAGCACACCACACCAACGAAAAACAGAGCTCCAGACTTCTTTTGCGATATCACAACCCACTAGAATGTGGTTCACATCTTCAATGTACGCGTTGCAGTGAAGACAAATGGAAGTAGAAAGCCGCACACCCCGTTTAATTAATTGCTCTGCAGACGGGATTCTTCCAAGTTGAGCTCTCCAGATGAAACAAAGAACCTTTAGAGGAGCTTCTTTTATCCAAATTACACCAATTTCAGGCTGTACACCACTATTGTTTTCGATAATTCTCCTGATTGCTGCCACCGTGAAGTTACCGCTACCATCTAACACAAACCTCCACGAGTCCTCCCTGTTGGTTAGTTTTACGGACTGCAGCTGTAAGGTTATTTCATTAAGTTCTTCTACAACTTGAGTCGTCCACGTAGACCCCCTCCAGTTTCAATCCACACCATTAGGCTTCATACATGCATCAATCTTACATCTCTTGTTCTTCTCCAAACTGTAAAGGGCTGGATACTTCTTTTTCAAAGGACCACAATCAAGCCAATCATCTACCCAAAATTTAGTACAAGTGTCGGTTCCAATACATCTTTTAAATATGTCACTGGATTTTAGATTCAGTTTGTCCAGCTCTTTCTGTGTACCTGCAATGTTATTCCACACTCCAACACAATTCTTGTTGGATAAAGTATCTAGCGGTTTATTCTCAAGTTTATGAATGGCATTCACCAATTTGCACCACAATGATCCATCATTATTTTTCAACCGCCACCACCATTTCAACATCAATCTAATATTAAGAGATCTCAGCGAGCTTATACCCAATCCCCCCTGTTTCTTGGGTAGAGTGACTTTGTCCCATGCAACCCAACATATTTTCGAGGCATTATCCACTCCACCCCAAAGGAACCGTCTCCAGATTTTCTCCAAGCAGTCAAGGATTCCTGCTGGGGCTTTAAAGAGAGAGAAATAATATATTGGGAGGCTACCCAAAACAGCATTTAAGAGTGTAACTCGGCCACCAAAAGAGAGTGATTTGGCTTTCCACATAGATAATCTCGAATTGAATTTTTCTATCACCGGTTTCCAATGCTTTTTGAGATTCATGTTTGCTCCAACCGGAACACCAAGGAATTGGAAGGGGATATTTCCTTTTTCGCACCCAAGAATGCTAGCATATCGCCTAACGTCTCTATCATCGACTCCGATTCCGTGGACTTTTGATTTAGAGAAGTTGACCTTTAGACCGGACACCATATGGAAACATTTCAAGATACGGGACATATTCTTCAAATTACCAAGGGACCATTCACCAAGAAATATAGCATCATCTGCATAGAATAAATGTGAGATTAGTGGGCCATTGTTTGGGATTTTAACACCTTTAAATAGATTTTTTTCACACGCCGTCTTTAGAGATATGTTCAATCCCTCCATTGCAATAATGAAAAGAAAGGGGATAGCGGATACCCTTGCCTAACTCCTTTGGAAATGGGGAACTCTTTGGTTGGAGCTCCGTTCACTAACACCGAGGCTTTCGCCGTGCTCAAGCATCCATGTATCCATGATCTCCACTTAGCACCAAATCCCATTTGTTTTAAGATCGAATCTAAGTAATTCCAATTCACGGAGTCAAACGCCTTGTCAAAGTCTACTTTAAACAGTAGCATCTTTTTATTATACCGTTTTGCCCATGAGTATACTTCGTTCACCATCAACGGTCCATCAAGGATATTTCTACCCCCGATGTACGCGGATTGTTCACTACCAATTATCTTATCAAGCACCGATTTTAACCTGTTTGCTAGGACTTTTGAAACTATCTTATTTATACATCCCATAAGACTTATTGGACGGTAGTCGGATAATGATGACGGGTCTTTAACTTTTGGGGCCAACGTAATGAACGAGGAGTTACAACCCCTCGAGAAAGTGCAATTGTCTTCAAAGTACTTGACGAACCTCATAATGTCTACCGAGAGGGTATCCCAAAACTTCTTTACGAACTTAAAAGTGAAGCCATTGGGTCCGGGAGCCCGATCGTTACCACAGGCCCATACCGCTTTTTTAACCTCTTCCACCGATATCGCCATCTGTAGATTCTCGGCTTCAACTTGTGACAGTTTGGAAAACCGAGGGTTGATTAATTCTGTCCTGGACACATGCATTTCCTTGAACTTGTTTCCAAAAAAATTAAGAACCTCCTCTTTGATCTTCTCAGCATCCTCGCACCACCTGCCGTTAATTGTTAACCCGTTTATACGATGTCTTCTGTTTTTACTATTGATCACACCATGGTAAAACTTCGAATTTTCTTCACCATCCTCGATCCATTTCATTCTTGCTTTTTGCCTTAAGTCCATAGTTCTTCTCTTCTCCAATTCTAATAGCTTACGGGAGGCCGTATTCCTTTTAGTTAATTCATCCTCGTTTAAGACCCGGTGTTCATTATCACGATCCAACCTCTCGATGGTATCTCTGCACCTTTTAAATTCCAGTTATTCTATTTCTTTCTTCTCGATCCTCCACCGTTTGATGGCGTTCTTGACCGCCCTAAATTTAGTGGCCAAATAAGCATCCGCCGGACCATACCCCACGAACTCGGTCCACGTCTTGTTAACTATCAACTCCAAATCCTCCGATAATAGCCATGAATTAAAAAACTTAAAAGGAGGGGGGCCATAATCAGGAGATAGTACTTTTAGGACAACCGGGCAGTGATCACTCGCGAGGGTGCGCCGTAACATTAGAGTAAGGAAACAATGATAAAAAATTCGAACATACAAGAATCTGTCAAGCTTACTTAATTTCGCCCCATCCTGACTATTGCCCAATACTCCATTAATTAAAGTTTAAAACAGAAAATGAAATACAAGAAATTGACGTTAAAGTTATTCAACCCGGT
Organism: Cichorium intybus; assembly: GCA_023525715.1. NCBI lineage: Eukaryota > Viridiplantae > Streptophyta > Magnoliopsida > Asterales > Asteraceae > Cichorium > Cichorium intybus. The sequence goes on from CM042015.1 coordinate 93,499,981, forward strand.
TCCGTAATATCAACGGGCAGAAAGCCATTGCGGCATTACCACCGGTATCAGACCCAAGAGTGAAGAGGGCACACATTATGCAGCAAGCCATCACCACCGGCGTTGCTCCACCGGCAGTACAACACCTCCTCTCGCCGGTCCACCGACGTCGCTCCATTCCCTCCCGTTGACGCTCCTCCTCACATCTTCATTACACGCATAGACCTCGCCTCCCTTTCCTCTGTTCACAATTTGCATCGAGCACCACCACCATATTTAACTCGCCTTTCATATTTCGTTGGCCTTTCTTCCCGGTACCGCATCAACGACCACTAGTTTCTCCCTCGCTTACTTCAGTACCGTGCTCTAAAGTATGAAGCCCTAATTTTCCAAATTGAAGCTTCGAAGGTAATCACTTCTGCTACTCGTTATTATCTGAGCTTATTTCGATGTTGACAATCGACAAAGATCGATAATTGAAACCTAATTTCATATGTGATTTTCTGCTACTTGTTATTATCTAGGCTTGTAGTATCTCCTGGTCTGGTGCAAATTTACGCTTTTGGACATCGAATTAGTTTCTGAGAATGTTTAAACACTCTTTTTCCAACCGTCATATTGTTCGTTCACATATATTAGGCCAATTATTGATTTTCTTTTAGTAGTTGGTTTATTGATGTTTCCTCTCTTTGAAGCACCAGAAGTTTGCTTCACAAGAAGCTTCCTGAAAATTAAAAATTGAATTTTAAATAGATTAGTCATCAATAAACATATCAACGAAATCTAGAGGTTAATAACCCGGTAGATGTAGATAGTAGGGTTAATTAACATAAAGACAAACATACATGTACTATCAGCCATTGATGGCTAACAAATTGGGCTAAAAGTAAGAAATATCAATGTACTTTGTTTATATATGTATTATAGCATCCTACTTCCATTTCGTACTACTAAAACGTAGTACTTTTTTCTTATCTTTCACCTCATTCTCGACCTTCACTTTATTTATAGAATCGCCATCCTACTTTCATTTCTTCTAATAACAACATTGTACTTTGAAAAATCTGTTATTCTTACTTCTTTCTCTTTCTTTTAAAGATGGGCTGCAGCTTCTGGTCAGATTACACTTGATGGATGGATCCTTCCCGCTGACCTTTATTTTTGGCAAATACCTCATTTTATGGCCCTTGCTTATTTATGCCATGAAGACTATGCAGTTGGAGGGTATGTGATAAAAGTTTTATTTTTTATATATTTTTATAAAATTCAATATTAGTTGATGAGTTTCTTTTAAATATATTTGATTATATTGGGATACTTGGCGTACGATTGTAAGTTCTCTATTGTTAATTTAAGAGTACATTACATTTTTGGTCCTTGAGGATAGTTGATTTCACCAATTTTGGTCCCGATAAGTTTCTCATGCAGTTTTGGTTCTTATTTGAGGTTTTTGTAATGTTTTTGGTCTATGTTCCAAGTAAAATGAATACTTTTGGTCCTTGAGTATACTTGATTTTTGCAATTTTGGTCCTAAAATATAATCATATTAGTTGGAACGCGGACCAAAAATATCAAATAATAACAAAAATTGGAAGAGAAAACATTCTGGGACCAAATTTGCACAAACTGGCTATACTCGGGGACTAATAAAGTAATAATATTATTTAATCATAATATTATTAACTTTTTAAGCACTTAACATAAATGTGTGACCTTTTAATAGAAGTGTTTGTCAAATGTAGCTCGTTGCTGTGTACCAAGGGCAAAATGGTCATTATTATTATTATTATTATTATTATTATTATTATTATTATTATTATTATTATTATTATTATTATCTCAGGGATTCTCGACATGGAGTAGGAGAGACTTCAACACTTATGTTAGGGCTTGTGAGAAGTATGGTCGGAGTGATGTGGGTAGTATTGCTTATGAAATGGAAGGGAAATCAGAATATTAGATATCGATTCCCATTTTCTAAACCATTTATGTTAGATGTTTTAACTCATGTGGTTTATTGGATGATATAGAAATTGTTAAATATAGTTAAGTTGGGTTTTTATGTATTGTTTCCCGATTCAAATCTTGTTGTATTTGAAAAAGAATTGGAATTAGAATCGAAATTGGAATCGGAATTGGAATTAGAAGAGGCAACCTAAACGTCTTTCAAATCATCATTGTAGAAATTTACAACTCAAATGTCTTTTTCTTGTAATTACATAATTAGTGACAACTTTTTTGGTCACTAACAATAAATGCTTAGTGACCACTTTTTCTTGGTCTCAAACAATAACTAATTAGTGACCAAATATTTGCTCACTATAATCATTAACAAGGTAACCAAAATAGGGACGTTTTTACTATGGTCACTAGATAGGTCAGTAATTGTATTAAAAAGTGACGACTTTCATTGCTAGTGACGAACAAGTCGTCAGTATAGTGACCAATATGCTTTAGTCACTGTTTAGTGACGACTTGTATACTTTGGTCACTACTCAGATTAGTGACGGACCTATAGTGACGAAAAGTGACCACCAATATTTTGGTCACTAAATCATTAATGACTACATTTTCTACTAACGATGACCACTTCATTTTCGTCTGTAATTAAGACTTTTCTTGTAGTGTGATGTTCAACAAGATTGTTTTTGGTCGACAAATTAATTCATTACACTTAAATAACTTTAATAATATAAATCACCAACATATCCTACTTATAATAATTTTTAACAAAACACTCAAAATTAAGAAGTTTATCAGAAGATAATCAATGAAGTGCTACTGAAGCTAATGATCATATGATTTTTACGTAGATATAAATAGTCAAAGGAAAATAAATTTTACCACAGAAAAGAAACCCCCAATTTTAAGTTCCTTGACACAGCAAAGGTTTAGTATAAATCCTTTAAGCATCTCCTCTTCTGCTTGTTTACGCGTTGTCTGCCAATGCCCCATCATTGTATAAACTAAGTTAGCTTCGACTAAAAGAAGACATATTTAGCAACAAAAGATTCCCCAACATCAAATCATCTTCGATTTTTAGTGATAAAATATTAGGAGCATTGATTTTGATAACATCGACAATATCATATTCATCAACAAGATCAGTGTATCCAAATAACACCAAATTCTTAAGGCTCTTTGAAGTGATATCGAGCCGCCTATAACCATAGCAATATTCCACCACCAAAGTTTTCAATAAAGGAGTCCCGGATTATATATATTTTTATCTAAAGTCACAAATGAATTACACAAATTCCTAAGAATTTTCCAACTAATCCCCCAGCAGATTAAATTTGCAGCCTTCCAATGTTGGATCAGTAAAAAATGAACCGATGAAAAAAAAATTGATGCAGAAACTCAGCTTCCAATCTCCTATACCAAAACTTCAACTTAACTCTTCAACCTTACAACTTTTAGCATAATGGATCCAATTGTTTACTCACGATTCAAATTGAGTATCATAACCGTACACACTACGAATTTTTTGAGCTTCAGTTGGCGACATTGAGTTAGGGTTTTGTCCACGAATGAAACGAAATTGGACCTTGAGTTATGATTATGGCGATAATGAGTTAGCAGGTACTCTGACTGAATATGAAAAAAATGAATATGTAAAAATACTATGTCGGAATATTAAACAAAAAGATCATGGTAATTAATCACAGCTCCTGCACAAGCAAGATATTTTATAATATTGTAAACCGAACTTAATAACTTGGGTCAGCTTTGACTTGTTTTACTTTATAAGATAAATTTTATGTTAAAGGTAAAACACTCGATTGGTGATATACCGTGAGCTGGTCAATTGGAGAGACAATTAATGCAACACATTTAACTTTTGAAGACTTTAGGATAAAGATTGAGAAAGAGTTCCTCGATTTGTCAAACAACAAAATTAGACTCCAAAACTCAAGATTATCATATATAATAACCACGCCACTTGAGAATTTTTGGTCTAAGACAAAACCAAACCAACAAACATTTGTCCATTTTGCTCAAGACAATGCCATAACTCATAGAAGTATAGTTATTACAATAAATGCATTGGAGTAACAACTAACAACACATTACCTACGTAGGGGAAGAACACATGAAACAATCAATAGATCAATAGCTTGAAATAAAAAAAAATGATCCACAACCCGTGGATACAAGTAAACCTTACAAAAACGAACAGAAAAAGATGAAAATATTTCACGATAATGAAATTGCCTAAATGAATTCAAAAGCATCACCAATCTGAATCACGCTATCAGACCAATCACAAGCAACATCCGGAAACTTCAAATTTGATGGAAACACGAAACCATTAGCTTCCAATCGAGAGAGAACCTATGAACACAGCAATAAAAGTGAGAAGACAACAAAAGTGAGAAACGTACAGTGCAATTATGAATAAGGCAAACACTCAATAATAACAAGTTTATCAAAAGATAATCAATGAAGTACTACAAAGGCTAATGATCGTATGAATGTTACAATGACATAAATTTTCAAAGTAAAAGAAATTTTACCTTAGAACAGAAGGACTCAATTTTAAGCTCCTTAACATGGAGCAAGTTTAGTATGAATCCTTTAAGCATCTCTTCTTCCGTTTCTTCAAGTGTTGCCTCAAAATTCCCCATGAATGTATAATCCAAGTTAGCTTTAATTAAAGAAGACACATTTACCAACAAAAGCTCCGACAACCACAGATCACCTTTGATTGTTAGTGATAAAATATTAGGAGCATTTATTTCGATGATATCAATGTGATCATCATCAACATCATCGTCATGGTCTTCATCATCATCATCATCATCAAAACGAATTATGATATTGTTGTCGACTTCATCAATAGGTTTATAGTAACCGGTGAACACCAAGTGCTTGACGCTCTTTGAAGTAATATCAAGCCGCCTATAACCATAACAATCACCTAACTCCGGAGTTTCCAATACAGGACTCCCGGATAATATATTGTTAGGAAATGAACAGGGTACACGCAGCGGAAACACACTATCACACACACAAACTCACGAAAATAAAGCAAGAAGAACACAAGGATTTTACGTGGTTCGGATTCGGTGTCAATCCTACATCCACGGGCAACAACTAGATTTTATTTGACTGAGGAGATTACAAGAGATACACACTCAATCCTTTACATGTATTGTGTGTTGTGGTGCATCTTTCTAACAAGCCTTACCACCTATATATATATACATGAGATGGTAATGTGAACAAAGGAATGTGAAATCAAAAGAAGTAGGCTTGAGAAGAGAAACAAATGTAAACTTCTCTTTGACTCACCAACCTTCACCAACCATTGAAAAATCTTCACCAACCATTCCTAACAATCTCCCACTTGAAGATTTGAACAATACAGTAACTCCAGTAATCTTCAACCAAATCAGTCTTTCAAGCTTCCAGTTCCCAAGAACAAGCTAGACTTAATCCAATTTTCCTAGTTGCAGCCGCCCCTCATCATAAAGTACTAGAAGGCCCAGTTGAAGCTACCACAAGCTCCAACTCAGTCGTAGCCAATCCCGCTACCGACTCAGTCGTGGTCAATACCGCCACCGACTCATCCCCTGTCTCAACCGGCTTGGACACTCCACCGGATCCAAAGATACACCGAGGACCACTAACACTCTCCAAACTTTGCAAACTTCCAACAGGAGAGAATTTTTCAGTCTTAGTCTTCAAAATCCAACGGCTCTTTGTAACTGTACCCGGAACACACCCCGTGCTCCCACTGTCACAAAATCCCCTGAATGGTTTAGCCTTTCCGACTCATTCAGCTAACATCTCTTTGGCTCCAGACTTCATGTTTGCCAAATGAAGTCTCTTAGCACTAGATTTAGCGAACCAGATTTTGTCATGCTTAACCGGGACGGTCATACTTCCCTCAGCAGGTACCTCAACCATATACAATGACCCACGCTTCATACCTTGAGCAATCACCGAATTACCATTGACCACCCTCCATTTACCACCACCAAACCTTACTTCCAGTCCTTGTTTATCCAGCTGACCAACAGAAATCAATTTCTTCTTCAGCTCCGGAATCACCCGGACATTCTTCAGGTTCCATGTAGTTCCCAATGAAGTAACCAGATCAATATCTCCCATGCCCGTTACTTGAAGCATCTCGTCATTTGCTAACCGTACCTTCCCAAAATCTCCTTCTTTTAGATTCACCATCGTTTCTCTGTTGTCCATGGCGTGAAACGAAGTCCCTGAATCCATGACCCAAGAGTCTACAGAACTTTCCATACTTAGTATCAGTGCATCATCCTCGGACACACCCTCAGCACCAGCAATGTTCAATTCTTTCTTTGGTCATTGACTCTTAACATGTCCCACCTCCTGGCAGTTCCAGCACTTCACATTCTTCCAAGTTCTAGATAAACTTCTTCCCCGACTCCCACTGCTCCCACTATTCCTACTATTCCCTCTACCTCTTCCGATATTTAATAACTCAGAAGAAGAAGATCCACCTTGATTCTTGCGTCTGACATCCTCGCCAAAAACCAAATCTCTAACCCCTTCAAAAGTCATACCACTGGTCCCCACTGAACTTGTAACAGCGGTTACTGTTCCAGACCAGCTATCAGGTAGTCAAGCTAGTAGCAGTGAAGCTTGAGTCTCGTTATCAAATTTAATTCCCACAGATGACAATCTGGACAGAATTGAATTTAGATTGTTAATGTGAACCGTAACTGAACCTTCCTCATTCATCCTTGTAGTGAACAATTCCCTCATCAAGAACACTTTGTTAGCCGCCGACGGTTTCTCATACATGTTCATCAGAGCATCCATCATACCACGCACCGTGGTTTTCTTCATGATGTTGAAAGCAACGCTCCTTTCCAACGACAACGTAATAACCGCCTTAGCTTTCTTGTCCTTTGAGTTCCATGCATCTTCAGCAGCTTTTTCCATTTTCTCCGGTTTGTCCCCAAGTACCACGTCCAAATCTTTCTGACATAGCAATGCTTTTAATTGCATTTTCTACCAGCTAAAGTCAGAACCGTTGAACTTCTCGATTACAACCTTGTCTTCAGCCATTACGACAAACAAGAGACAAATATTTTATAGTACTTTTGTGTGACAGAACAGTACTCTTCAAAGTACCAAGACACCTTTAATACGATTAATAGAAATTAGTTTTTGATGTGGAAGATCAGACAAAACTGCAACCACAGAGCATACTCTAATTTCTAAAACTGAGACCTCCTCCAAAACCCGAAGCTCTGATACCAGTTGTTAGGAAATGAACAGGGTACACGCAGCGGAAACACACTATCACACACACAAACTCACGAAAATAAAGCAAGAAGAACACAAGGATTTTACATGGTTCGGATTCGGTGTCAATCCTACATCCACGGGCAACAACTAGATTTTATTTGACCGAGGAGATTACAAGAGATACACACTCAATCCTTTACATGTATTGTGTGTTGTGGTGCATCTTTCTAACAAGCCTTACCACCTATATATATACATGAGATGGTAATGTGAACAAAGGAATGTGAAATCAAAAGAAGTAGGCTTGAGAAGAGAAACAAATGTAAACTTCTCTTTGACTCACCAACCTTCACCAACCATTGAAAAATCTTCACCAACCATTCCTAACATATATTTTCAATCAAGTCTTCATTTAATTTCCCATGGAAAATGCACAAATTCCTAATATTTTTCCAACAAATTGCCCCGGTTGGATTAAACTTGCAGCCTAACAATCTCAGATCAGTAAAACATGAATTAATGTAAAAACATTGATCTAACAGAATCGCATCTTCACTTCCCGTATACCGAAAGTCCAAGTTAAGCTCTTCTACGTTAAAACTTATAGCATAACGAATCCAACTGTTGACATGCCATTCAAATCGAATATCATCATAACTGGTAAACACTTCGAATTTCTTGAGCTTCAATTGGCGACATAGAGTTAGGGTCTTGTTCACGAATGAAACGAAATCGGATCCTGAATGAGGGTTTCGGCGACACTGAGTTTGGGGATCATCCGAATGTTTAAAGATGAGAGTGGGTACCAAATTCCAAAGATGTTTCCATCGCTTAGAGAGTGTACCTGTTCTAATGGCGTCGTTTGTGGAGGGTAAACGAGAGAGGATTTCAAGAAGCAAGTAATCTGGCAACGCACTGATTCCATCCTCTTCCCCCTTCTCCACGATTTCTTGAAAATTAATCCGTTTCGGGGCAATTTTAATCAATCCTTCTTCCATCGTTTCCATGGCGGCAACAGAGCCCTCGCTGATTTCCCCCATGAAAAATTGTACACAACTCAAATTAGGCGTACATGTTACATGTATGCATGGTGGACTGAAGTTTTGATTTAGCCCCAAAAATTTGAAAAAAAATACAATTCAGTCCCTTCAAATATGAAATACGTTTTGATTTAAATCAGTTTATAATGACTGATTAATCGCCAAATGTTAATATAAAACATACTAGGTTAAAACCCGTGTAATACACGGATTGACAACTTAAAAAATATTAAATAATTTATACTATAAAATAGTTACGTGTACACAGACCTAAAAATGCCTCAAAACTCAAAACTGTTGTCGACACGTATTTGTTTAAAATATGTTATTTCTCGATTGAATGAAAAGTATTTTCTAAGTAATTCAATTTACATCTAATTAATTTAGATTATATAAGATGTAATGGTGTGTATTTCAAAAATGATACTTGGAACCATAAATTAAATCTTTTTACCAAAAAAATCAAATTTTAAGCGTGAACAATACTTGGAACCATAAATTCATCAAATTAAGATCCTATAATGTCTTTTGCTGCTAATCTTTTTGAAATAGTTGTAAACATAGTTAATTTCCTTTCTATAGATTTCGTGTTGACAAAACTATTTTAAAACTACTTTTACTATCACCTTACGAAACAAATTTTAAACAACTTATGTACATTCTACACAACCCATCTTTGCATGTCATTAAATAATTTCAGGCCATTCATGTTCCTTTATTTCACAGGTTTTAGAGATCTACCTCGCCATTAGCGGATGCCATTTTACATTAAGTTCTTAATTACAAAATATTAAAATAGGAATTTGGATTGATAAAGATTCATGATGAAGAAAGAGCAACATGACCAATATAATAATAAAGTTCATTTATATCCGCATGATATTCTAAAAGATTAAAAAAGAATAAGAATAAGAATTTGTACCTGCTCTGGCTCTGAAGCACCAGCCTTCCTGAGATCATTTTTTCTTGATAATAAATTGAATTAGGTATTTGATGTAATCTGAAGGAGAAGATACTCGATTAGAACACCAGAAACGTTCCGGTTGTTTATTTGATTTTTCACGTAAGAATTCAGGGTCTGCGTTTGATTCCACCAGTTTAGTCTCTTTCAATCATCCCCTCTCCTACTTGGTGTTTCCAAGGGAACATACATGTCTCACCAGCACTCATTTAATGATGTTGATAATTTAGTATCGAAGGTACTACGTTATAATCGAGTAAAATTTTCAAAGTACGATGCCTTATAAAAGAATGGTAGTACTACGATGTGACAAAAATATATGAAAGTAGGATGTTATAATACACGTATAAATGAAAGTACCTACGTTGCTATTTCTTGCATTTATACTATGCTTTAAATTGTTCAATACACGAATAATAGCTTGATTATAAACTAACCTATGATGACTTCTGATCAATTTCAGCAAATGATCTTGGAGGCTGCAAAAATTAAAACACATACACTTCAACATCAACCTTTAAACTAATCTACATATCAAAGATTCTTACCACAAAAAAACAAATTTTAAAACTTAATTACAACATTAGATTCAATAGTATTTACTATCCCATTTTCAGAAATTGACCCTCTTGGAGAAGAACCCTCTTCTGACCCTTCTCTTACCGGTGATGGTGGTTGTCATGGAGTAACAAAAAAAAAAGGCAATATCTCCATTACCACATAACTACAAATAACAATAACTCTTATTAAAAACACATCTTATATGACAGATAGTAATTTTTCAAAGATTCATAAGTTACTTTTTTTCACTGGATTACAAAGGTTGACACAGGTGAACAATTATTCTATCTTCTCTTGACTGAAGATGAATAGGCTGCATAATCTTCTAAAAGAAAACACCCAGGACATGTCGGTTCTACATCTCCTTTAAGCAAATACCCCAGCTACACATTATCACCAGAAACCCATAATCATAGGAGAACATGTTGGTCATGTAACTGATAGACATTATCAGCAGAATCCCATAACCTAAAAGAACGTGGCACTGTGTCGAACCGAGAGAATTAGAGCCGGCAAAAAAACCCCACATACGACTCAGACATTTAATCGAACACTTACTCTACGAATTAAAAAGTAGAACATGATTAACAATTACACTAATCGTAACTCTTGAAATTGAAAATAATTGGTAGAAAAGAAAAGCCTGTTGCTCTAGTGTATAAAATAACCAGTAGGAATCGATAAAAAAACAGAAGTGGTTGAAACTTGGAAGAAGATGACTTCTTTTTGAAGGATTTCTCAGGGACGCGTGAATTGAAGAGTATAAATCGATGATTTCCCATTTAATAGATGGAAAGATTGAATGTTTCCCTAAATTAAAATATTGAACTGATATCAATCACGTAAAAACAGCAATCGTACATTCATACAAAAAACTTACCGTGAATAATCTTATGAGCGGGAAAAGGAGCTCCACAGAGATGACAAAGACGGTTCCGATTGAGCTTGAGATAGAAAGAGGAATATAAATTAGCTATAAATAGATACGATCATGAAAGTGGAGAAGGGAGGAAGGTGGATCTACGTTACGGTTTTGCAGATCGAGCTTCAAAAGAGAAGAGCGATTGTTGGCAGATTTATTGGGATATCAGTGATTAGTTCGCTGATTTTTTGGGATTTCTTCAATCAAAATATGAGCGGGAAAAATAATTGAGAATGCATATTAGGGTGACACGTGTAAAAATAGCATGTTAGAATGATGCCATGTGGCAGTTTAGCTTTGTTTTATTAGAATAGGAAGATATACTAATCAATTACGCTGCTAATATATCCATATCATATTTGATATTATAAAGTGTTCGGTGATACAATTTAAGGAACTCTTAAATTTTGAGAGATATAATCTTTTAAATATGTTAGACAACTATTAAATGCATATCTCTCATTTTGCCTGAAGCGATCAAAAGCAGATTTGGCAAAGAAGCAAAAGATCATCAAAGGCAAGACCTTCGGTCCGAAGTATAAGAACAAGAGAAAAAAGGTTCATATATATGTCCAGTGCCGGTTTAACTCGATTTGAGGCCCCGGACAAAAGTAAAAATTGAGGCTCATAAAAACCTAAATGGTGAAATAAAAAAAAAAGGCAGTACCTAGACTTGAACCTGGATCATCTAGGAAAAGGTCAAGAAATATCTATAACCAAGTGAGCTATATACACTTTTGTGTCATTTTTTAGTAGCTTAATATATAACATATGTTAAGAGAACACAAGTTGGGGTCCTAAATTTTGACATGGCCTTGGGACGTCCCCTGCTTACCCCTTATTGGGCCGGCCCTGAATATGTCCAACATCGTCAATTGGTTCACCTCTAGGTTGATCCTTCCAAAACTAAAGTGCCAAGGTGAGTTGCACGTATGACTGATTTAATTTTATGTATTTTTTTAATTGATAGATCAAATGATGTCTCTTTATCTATTGGGATTTTAACTTTTGATGTTTTTTGTTTGAACATGTAGATATGCGTCTAATATTGAAAGTTTCGATTAATTGAGGTATTCATCTATATTGTTTGCTATGGTTAAATGAATCATATAGACTGATAAAGATCAATTATATGTGTTGGTTTTGGTTTTCATTGTGTCGTTTTTGAATGCCACCGATGCAAAACAACAATCAGCCCTTTGAAACCTATATAATGACTACCAAGACACATTATAATGCATTCACGGTTAGTGACGAATCCAGAATTTTTTAAACCAGGGTTACCATTATGACCATTAAACATCGAGACTTCAACCTGATGATAAGAGTAACAAAACTTGTTGGTGTATAAAATGAGTAAAAGATTTGAAAGCCTTTGTATTTTTTTGACAATCCACATTGGTAGGAGTCAAAGTGAATATTTTCAAGAAGGGTCTTTAAGTACTTTTAAGTGGAATTTTTCTTAATTTATGACAATAAGGCTGTCCACAGTTCCGTTACATGTGTATACGTAGTTATGTGGGATTTTTCAAGAAGGGTCTTTAAGTACTTTTAAGAAGAGTCACAGGGACCGAAAATGTAATTTACTCTTTTAATTACGTTAAATGACCATAATATCCTCATGTGCCTAGCATGTGCTTGAACTTAATGGGATAAAAGAAACGGGTCGGTGACACTGAC